>JANIEX010000368.1:0-35386 GCA_027627405.1 Leucocoprinus birnbaumii
CCTTTTCTTGATAGTTGTCTTGCTAGTATTGACTTCATACATGATTACCCATCTAGTAGACTCTTCTAATACAGTTTATTCGATAATCTAGTACAAGAAACTGATACCCTGAAGAAAAAAAGAATTGTTTGAGATACTTGACTAGGAGAAACAGCATCTATAGTGGCAGAGATGGTTAGAGAGAGGTCAAAGATGCTTTAAAATGTTCAAAAAGGTCACCTGTTTACTGTACAACAGTATTCATTACCCCTACATATCACTTGGTTTTTTTCTGCCATGAAACTTGGGAGATACTCTGACTGAAATAGAGGTCAAAGAAACTGTCCGGATGAGTAATAATATTCGAAATTACTGTATTAGTTGATTATAGTGCTGGGTCATGTGATGTCATGTGACATGTATGACTAAGATGTTGAAGTAGTCTGATTAATATTTTCAAGATATTATGTAATAAACTGAATGTCCTACACCTAGATTTGTCTAAAACTGCAAAACACCCGGACAGTTTTTTGAGCGACTGTATTGATTTACCTCCCCACACACCCTTTCAGTCGCAGAATTGTGATTGACGCCAGTCCCCTATCACTACACGTATTATTTATTACATTTCTACCCCCACAATGCCAAGGAGGTCATCATTACTAATTGCTTGAAGTCATGGTGGAATGACAAGTGCAATGCCACCATTAAGCGTTACTGTGAGTCACAGGTCCCTGCAGACTACACGGCCTTCTGGCAGGCCACACGGGCCACCAAATGCAAGTTCTTTGATGAGAAGATTGAAGAGATTGCATCTGAGCGTCAGCGCCCCTGGGACCTCATGGCCTGGGTGAAGCAACACAACCTTCTTGCATGTGAGGCTATTGCCTATAACGGCAAGCCTTGCCATGATATGGACTCCCTCTTGGATGCCCTCCACGGCACGTACAATGCTGCTTCCAGGTGGCAGTGTGATCTTGCCATATTAGATCAGCTCGACCCCTCTCTGGAGTGGGACTGGCCTCCCTTCTCATGGAAGGAGATGATGGATGCGCTCCTGGCATGCTCATCTCGCTCTGCACCTGGTCCAAACAACATCATGTGGTCTCACCTCAAGAGGACCCTCCTGATCGAAGATGTGATGGAGAAGTTCTTGGCAATAGCTGATGCCTGCATGAAGGTGGGGTATTGGCCATCACACTTCAAGGAGTCTGTCTTGGTAATCATTCCAGAACTGGAAAAGCCCACGTATTCGACCCCAAAGTCGTTCAGACCTATAGCGCTTCTGAACATGCTGGGTAAAGTGATTGAGAAGATGATCTCCACCTGCCTCCAGTTTGACTGCGTCAAGCACGAGGTGTTCCATCCCAACCAGCTTGGCGGTATACAACAGAGGTTGACCAAAGATGCTGGTGTGTTCCTGACTCACCTTGTATGTGCAGGGTGGGCCAAGGGCTCAAGACAAGTGTTATTGCCTTTGATATCGCTCAATTCTTCCCATCTCTGAATCACGAGATGCTTCTAGGCATTCTTTCCAAGCAGGGGTTCCCAGCACATGTCTGCTGGTTCTTTGCTTCCTATTTAGTTGGCAGGGGCACGAGGTACCTACGGAACTTGTTCTCCTCTGATCTCAGATCGACTGACATGGGTGTGGGTCAGGGCTCTGCCCTCTCCCCAGTCCTGTCAGCCTTATATCTAGTGCTGGTTATCTGGCTCTGAGAGCAGTGGGCAGCACATGTCAGATGCAACATTCTGTCATATGTCAATGACGGCACACTCATCATCCAGCATAAGACACTGGAAGACAACCTGCCACCTCTGCGTGAGGCATACAGGATTATGTTTAATCTCTTTAATGTGTTTGGGCTGGTTATGGAACATAACAAGTCTGAGCTTTTCCACTTCATACACCAGTGTGATGACGCCAATCTGCCGATTGTACTCAACTTTGAGCCCTTTATGGCTGCTTCTTCTCTCAAGCCCAAGACCTTTTGGAGGTACTTGGGCTTCTATTTCAATCAGACCCTCTCTTTCCAGGAGCACTTCCGATACTACTCTACCAAGGCCATCTCCACTGTTTGCATGATGGAGATGCTTGGCAATTCACTCAGGGGGCTCACCCCCAAGCAAAAGAGAATTCTTTACCAGGCCTGTGTTGTGCCTATTGTGACATATGGCTTCTGCTTATGGTACAATGACTTTGCCAGGTGCAAGGGTCATTTGCAATCTCTCACCAAGATGCAGTGTCATGCTGCTATTTGGGTCATTGGCACCTTTAGGATGTCTCTGACAGGCCAGTGTGAGGCCCTTGCCAGCCTTATACCCATTCACTTGCATCTGAGGAAACTAGCGTCGTGTGCCACATATAGGGTCACGACCCTCTCTAGGACTCACCCTGTCCGGTCTTTGATGGGACGGCCTGACACTCCTGGTGCCCACATGCACCGGTGGCACATCAATAATCTTGGCACCAAGGCCTTCTTGGCAACCAAGTCTACGGTGGTGGATGTAGCTGGGAAGCTCCCACGCCTGATGGAGGCCTTCAACACTGATAGTGATGAAGCTCACCCCGGTAATCAGATCATGGATGTCTTCTCTGATAGGATTAGCTTCCATCCCAGACCCAATGGTGCCTCTGCCAATGAGCAGACCACCCTACTTGACATCACTCTGCTTAAGGCAAAGGGCAAGGAACACTCGGCTATTGTGGCGTGTGACAGCTCTGTCCCCCAGGATAGTACCGAGCAGGCCTTGGCTGCGGCTAGGGTCTGGATTGGAGATCACATGGTGAAGCAGACTTGCCAAGCCTCCAGCAGAGCTATGGCCTCTGATGCTGAGCTCCATGCCATCAGGGCCAGTATTGGCATGGCTACAGCCATTGCTGGTGTTGACCACATCTATGTTTTCATGGATCACCTGCCTTCTGCAGAGCAGGCGGTGGATCTGGGAATTCATTCAGGGCAGTGGAGATCTCTTGAGGTCTGCACTAGGTTGCGATCCTGGCTGGGTGCTGACCCAGTGAGGTGTGTCTCTTTCATTTCAGTTAACTCAAAGCTGAAGTGGAGTGTCCACCAGAACATTCACAAGTATGTGAGCGACCAGTCCTTTTCTGTAGTGTGCAGCTGGCATCTGGCCACATCGCTAGCATATCTCCATATGGCCAAGGTTGCAGCCTGTCGGGATGAGTGGAACAGATTGTTCACCATGTCCAAGTACCTCAGAAGGGGTTTTCTCTGTCTTTGTGACAACAATGACAAAGATATTAAGCCATCATACCTCGGAGGAGGGACATGTCTTAAACATCTGGAGACGCCTACACTTTGTGCAAGGGTCTGCCACTGTGTCCTCAACCACACTCCTATTGGGGCATTTAGGGCTCAGTTTAACCTATCCAACAAGGTAGGCTGCCCTTGTGGGTCTCCACTGCAGACCCGTGAGCATCTCTTGACATCCTGCACAAGGGTGTTTGAACAGGACTATGAAGGGGCACCCACATGCTTCCAACAAGTCATTGACTTCTGCAAGAAGGACCCCTGGATGTTCTCCTTTGTGCCATTCCTTACAGAGTGATCAGCAGTCCGATGACCCTTTTCAGGGTCTGCTGGTTTTTGGCTTCTTGGTGGGTTTATCTCAGCTATTGTAGGTGTGTGCAGCCAGGGGTGGGAACCAGCTCAGGGTGGTAAACAACTGGCACTCCTTGACCTGTAGTACTGTTTTGTTTACAGCTAGGCTCTGTAGAGCCCTCCAGGGCAGAAGGGCTTCGGTTTACATGCTTAAGTTAGCCATTCAGGGGTTGTTGGGTCGCTGGGGGCAGGATGGTCACCTGATAAGGGACTGATGGCTCATCCAGGTGTTAGCTCACTGTGCTTGCTCACTGCAGGTGTCGCTCATGACTCCTCGGTTAAAGGGTATGTTGGGCTTTGCTGCCTGAGGTGCCCTATTTCTTGGCTGTGGAGTTGGCACACTCAACTCAGAGAAGTGGAGGGACATTCCTATTTCTTGCTATCTTAGTGTACTTTGTTTGTATGTCATATCCACAGGCTACTATCAGGTTCCATGAAAATAAATTTCTGACATCAAAAAAAAAANAAAGAAAAAAAAAAAAAAGGCAGTGAAGCCCAACATACCTTTTAACTGAGGAGTCGCGGGCAACGCCCACAATGAGCAAGCACAGCGAGCAAGCATCTGGATGAGCCATCAAGCCCTCATCAGGCGACCATCCTGCCTCCAGCGACCCAGCAAGTCCCAAACAGCTAGCTTGGGCATGTAAGCTAAAGCCCTTCTGTCCCAGAGAGCTCTACAGAGCCTAACTGTAAATGGAACGGTACTACCGGTTGGGGAGTACCAGTTGTTTGCTGTCCTGAGTTGGTTTCCACCCCTGGCCACACATGCCTATGATAGCCGAGATAGACCTACTAAGAAGCCAAAAGCTGGTGGACCCCAAAGAAGGTTGTCAGACTGCTAATCATTCTGTAGGGAATGGCGCAAAGGAGAACATCCAGGGGTTCTTCTTGCAGAAGTTGATGACTTGTTGGAAGTGCATGGGTGCCCCTTCATAGTCCCATTCAACACCCTTGTGCAGGATGTCAAAAGGTGCTTGCAGGTCTGCAGTGGAGACCTGCAAGGGCAGCCTATGTTGTTGGAGAGGTTAAACCGAGCTCTAAACGCCCCAATAGGTGCGTGGTTGAGGACACAGCAGCAGACCCTTGTGCAAAGCATAGGCGTCTCCAGATGTTTAAGTCATGTCCCTCCCCTGAGGTACGATGGCTTAAGACCTTTGTCATTGTTATCACAAAGACAGAGAAACTCCTTCTGAGGTATTTGGACATGCCAAACAATTTGTTTCACTTGTCCCGACAGGCCATGACCTCAGCTGTATGAAGATATGCTAGCGACGTGGCCAGACGCTGGCTGCACGCTACAGAGAAGGACTGGTCACTCACATACTTGTGAACGTTCTGGTGGACATGCATTAGCAGGCTCTACAGATGGACTAGGTGGTGGCTGTGGCTGCTCAGGCTCTGGGAGACGAGCTGTGGGCTGAATAATATCACCCCCTTCATCTGAGAGAGGTGGAAGCCCTTCAACTTCAGGAGGAGTAAGGTGGGACTCAGAGGGAGTGGAGGGTAAAGAAGAGGCTGGTGGAGGTGGAGGGAGTGCAAATGACGGAACATTGTTGCGCTTAGAGCCAGTTAGACATGGGAAGTACCTCTCATCAAAATCTGCATGCTCTGAAATGCAAATTGAGCCAGTGGTGGGGTTATAGAACATCCAGCCTTTGTAGCCAGTAGGATAGCCTATGAAAACGCACTTTTCAACATGAGGCTCCAAGGAATTGCACTTATCTTGCTTAATATGGACATAGGCAGTGCACCCCCATACCCTGAGGTGTGAGACGTCCGGTTTCTGCTTGTAGAATGCTTCAAAGGGTGTAGTGTGAGGGAGAGGGGTAGTAGGCAGCCTGTTCCACACATGGACTATAGAAGCGAGACAGTGGCCCCAGAACGAGTTGGAGAGTCCATGTTCCCCCATTGTGCTGTTTGCTCTCTCAGCTAGTCCATTCTGCTGGGGAGTGTTCCAGGTGGTATGACGCCTCTGGATGCCAGCCTGAGTGCAGAACTTGTGAAAAGCATTGGACATGTACTCCCCACCCTTATCATCCTGTAGACAGAGGATTTTTGCCCTCAGCTGGTTCTCAGTCCAAGCCTTATACTCCTTGAATGCTTCAAAGGCCTCAGACTTGGCCTTGAGCAGGTATACAGCCCAAAATTGCATTGCATTGTCAATAAATGTGATCCAGTACTTGTAGCCACTGTGGGTAGGCACTGGGAGTGGTCCATGAAGATCTGAGTGGACTAGAGCAAGAGGAGAGCGATTGTGGTTGAGGGAGGAAGGGAATGGAAGGGCATACATCTTTCCTGCAAGACATGGCTCACAGATGGGGTCAGGCTTTGCTTCAGACTCAATTTTGAGACCAGTAACCAGCTGCTCCTGGATCATCTACTTCACATCAGCATAATTGTGATGGACAAAGTGTCTGTGCCAGAGAGAGAGATCAACAGGAAGGGTGGAGAGGGCAAAAGCAGTCTCAGAAGCGATGGTATTACCATCCAAGACAGCAGAGTTGGAGGAATCAATGGTGGCAGTGAAGAGGGTCTTGCCCTCCTGAGAAAAGATCATGAAATGAGCACAAATGTGAATTATGAACCCTTTGTTGCTTTTTTTTTTTTTTTTGATATCAGAAATTTATTGCACGGAACCTGATAGTAGCCTGCTGATACAAAGTTACAAATGATGTACACTAATGATAGCGAGAGCAGAGAAAATCCCCTTCCACACCTCTGAGTTGAATGTGCCAACTCCACAGCTGAGAAATGAACCCTTTGTTGCAAGATAGGTATAGAAATGATAGGAGATTACTCCAGAGGTCTAGAACATGCAGTACTCTCGAAAACTCGACCGCTCTAACTGTTTTTCCACCCAAAACTGGCTCAAACACTACTGAGCCCACTTCAGCTGAGTATATAACAGATTGACTGATGTAGGCATGGGTCAGGGCTCTGTCCTCTCTCCCATCCTGTCAGCCTTATACCTGGTGTTGGTGATCCAGCTCTTTGAATGGCAGATGGCACATGTTGGGTGCAATGTCCTGTCATATGTCAATGATGGCACACTCATTGTTCAGCGTAAAACCCTGGAGGACACCCTACTGCCTCTGCAAGAGGCATACAGGATTATGTTTAATTTATTTGATGCATTTGGGCTTGTCATGGAACATAATAAGTCCAAACTTTTCCACTTCACATGGCAGTGTGATGATGCTAACCTGCTAATTGTGCTTGACTTTGAGCAGTTCACAGTTGCTTCTCCTCTCAGGCCCAAGACCTTCTGGAGGTACTTGGGCTTCTATTTCAACTGGACCCTCTCTTTTTGGGAGCATGTTTGGTACTATTCCACCAAGGCCATTCCCACTGTTTGTGTGATGGGAATGCTTGGCAACTCGCTTCAGGGGCTCACCCCCAAGCAAAAGAGAATTCTCTATTGGGCCTGCGTTGTGCCTATTGCGATGTACAGCTTCCGCCTTTGGTATAATGACTTTGCCAAGTGCAAAGGTCATTTACAGTCTCTCACCAAGATGCAGTGTCGGGCTGCTCTTTGGATCATCAGCACCTTTAAGACATCTCCAATGGGCAGGTGCAAGGCCTTAGCAGCCTTATACCTGTTCACCTACATTTGAGGAAGCTTGCATCACATGCCACATATAGGGTCGCAACTCTCTTGTGTACTCACCCTGTCTGGTCTTTGATGGGCAGGTGTGATGCCCCAGGCGCCTGTGTGCACTGGTGGCACATTAACAATCTTGGCACCAAGGGCTTCTTGGCAACCAAGTCCATGGCTGTGGATGTAGCTGAAAAGCTCCCACGCTTGACAGAGGTCTTTGACACTGATAGTGACAAAGCTTGCCCTTGTAATTAGATCATGGATGTCTTTTCTGACAGGATCAGCTTCCATCCCAGACCTAACAGTGCCTCTGTTGACAAGCAGACCACCTTACTTGATGCCACTTTGCTCAAGGCAAAGAGCAAAGACCACTCAGCTATTGTGGCATGTGATGGATCTGTCCCCCAGGATAGTACCATGCAGGCCTTGGCTGTTGCCAGGGTCTGGATTGGAGAATGCATGGTGAGGCAAACTCGCCAGGCCTTTGGCAGAGCTATAGCTCTTGATGCCAAGCTCCATGCCATTCAGGCTGGTATTGGCATGGCTATGGCCATCGCTGGCATTGACCACATTTATGTCTTCACAGATCACCTGCCCTCTGCAGAGCGGGTGGTGGACCTGGAGATTCACTCGGGACAGTGGAAATCTCTTTTTTTTTTCTTTTTTTTGATGTCAGAAATTTATTGCACGGAACGTGATAGTAGTGCACAGATATGAAGTTACAAACTAGGTACATAAATAATAGCGAGAGATGGGAAAAGTGTCCTCCACAACTCCAAGTTGAATATGCCAACTCCACAGCTGAAAAATAGAGCACCTCAGGCAGCAAAGCCCAACATACCCCTTAACTGAGGAGTCACGGGCAATGCCCACAGTGAGTGAGCGCAGCAAGCGAGCATCCAGATGAGCCTTCAATCCCTCATCAGGGGTCCATCCTGCCCCCAGCAACCTGGCAAGTCCTGAACGGCTAACTTGAGCATGTAAACTGAAGCCCTTCTGCCCCAGAGGGCTCTACAGAGCCTAGCTGTAAACAGAGCAGTACTACCAGTTGAAGAGTGCCAGTTGTTTGCTGTCCTGAGCTGGTTCCCACCCCTGGCTATGCATGCCTATGATAGCCGAGATAGACCTACCAAGAAGCCAAAAACCAGCAGACCCCAAAAAGGGTCATCAGACTACCAACTATTCCATAGGGAATAGTGCAAAGGAGAACATCCAGGGGTTCGTCCTTGCAGAAGTCAATGACTTGTTGGAAGCATGTGGGCGCTCCTTCATCGTCACATTTGAATACCCTTGTACAGGATACTAAGAGGTGCTCGCGGGTCTGCAGTGGAGACCCACAAGGGCAGCCTATCTTGTTGGATAAGTTAAATTGAGCCCTAAATGCCCCGATAGGAGCATGGTTGAGGACACAGCGGCAGACCCTTGTGCAAAGCATAGGCGTCTCTAGATGTTTAAGCCATGTCCCTCTCCCAAGTATGATGGCTTAAGGTCCTGGTCATTGTTGTCACAAAGAGCGAGAAACCCCTTCTGAGGTACTTGGATGTGCTGAACAATCTGTTCCACTTGTCCCGACAGGCCACAATGTTGGATCCTAGATCTACCCTCAGTCTCAATGTGGCAAAGACTCGTGTTGTGCGTACCTAGATCTACCTTATATACATATGATAGTGAGCCTAGGTACAACGCTACAGACAGAACCTTTGGCACTCACCTCAGTCTTGATGTGGTGAAGACTGAGGTGTAGACAACACAAATGTGTCCTTGTCACTGTGTTGTGCATCACATGTTGCATATGCTGATACTCCCCCTCAACACAAAGAACAAAGAAAAGAAGAAAAAAAAACTGAGAGAAAAGGAGGAAAAAAAAATGGAGAGAAAACCCGACTGCTTCACTGCTGCACTCTCCCTCGAGTGGAAGCCTGCACACCCAATGCCAGACAGTGTTTCTCAAAGAGAATCCTACTAAGGGGTTTCATCAGAATGTCTGATACATTATCTGTAGAGGCAACACACCATATGTTGATATCCTGCCCATCTATCTTCTCCCGAATAAAGTGGTGCCTAACGTCAATATGCTTATTTTGTGAGTGATGAACAGGGTCCTTGGAAAGGGACATGGCAGCATTGTTGTCACAAAAGATAACCGTGGCCTCAGGCATAGGGAGTCCACGGTCCGAAAGCTGCTGGCATAACCATAACAATTCTCTAGTCACCTCAGCCACCGCAACATATTCAGCCTCTGTCATTGAGCAAGTGACTGTCTTTTGCTTCTTTGCATTCCAAGAGATGACTCCAGTCCCCAAAGAGAAACAATAGCCCATGGATGACCGTCAGGAATCCAGACAATCTGCAAAAGATGAATCACTGAAGCCAATAAGGTGGATATCCTCAGAACCACCAAGCCACAGTTTAAAGTCCTGCATTGTCACTAAGTACTGAGTGCACCTCAGAGCCGCTTCATAATGCTCCTCACGGTAACAATCCAAATACTGGGCCAGCTTGCTCACAGAGTATGCGATATCAGGACAGCTCCCAACAGCAACATACATCATAGAGCCAACCAGAGAGCGATACGGCAATGACTTGAGGGACCGTTGGTGCTGTGGCAACAGGACCTCATCCTTGTCAGGCCAACGCAGCTTGATATCAGGATCCATTGGTGTGTACACAGGAACAAAAGAGTCAGTCAAGAACAGTGAACCGATCTTGTCGATCAGAAGCCCTTGAGATAAACCAACCAGTTGTAACTCCTGGTCGCGCTCAAAAGATATGCCAACTCACAGCTTAGCCTCACCCAGATCCACGAACTGCCACTTCTCTCCCATTTCCTTCAGAAAACGATGTGTAGCATCTTTGGAACTTGATACATAGAGGAAGTCATCAATGTGAACACACGCATCAAGAACTCCTTCCACCAAGACCCTCTGATAACCACATGGTTCTGAAGGAAGATGAACCAGCCCCCACCCCGCCAATGCACTATCCAATGTCTTATGCCAAACTCTACCACTCTGATGCATCCCATAGAGCCCTTTCTCTATCCTCCAAACAAAGTCCTCCTTGCCCTCCTCCTCAAAACCTTCCAGCTGCTCCATGAACTGGAACTCCCCCTCAGGCAGAGAGCCATACAGAAAAGCAGTCTTGACATCCAGTTGACAGATCTCTAGATCACAAACAGCGGCAAGATGAAGCAGTAGACAAAGCGACTCTAGACAAGTAGTCAGCGAGGTGGTATCAGTGTAGTCCAGCCCATAGGCTTGCTAAAAACCTCTTGCAACACAACGTGTCTCTGTCTACCATCAGCCTTTGTGACAAAGACAAATTTTGAATCCAAGATAACATGGCCAGCAGGTATGTCTGAGTGAGGGACAAGAGTAAAGACCTGTCGCTCACACAAAGAAGTCAGCTCATCCACAATAGAAGCTTTCCAAAGGTCAGCATCTGGATGAGCAAGAGCCTCTCAGATGGTGTGAGGATCAGATGGCACTACTGGATTGACAGTAATCTCCCCAGCAGGAAGAGCTACTGAGTCAAGCATCGCTGTGAGGGCAGAGTCCTCCTCAGCATCATACTCAACATCAGGAACTCTCTGAAGTGCCACCCTCAACTCCCATTGTTGCTGCTTGTTAGCCTTCCTAGTCTGAGGATCACTCTGAGCTCCAAAAGGAGGGACAGAATTGGCAACAGACAAAGTGTCAGCAATAATTGGTTCAGAGAAAAGTGAGGGGTCCAAAAAACCACCAGCTAAGCGAGGTGAGCATTGTGGAAGGACAGGAGTGGGATCAACAACAACCACGGGTGCCTCCACAGGTGGAGGGGGGGAGGAAGGAACAGTGGGAAGAGAAGGAATGTCAATGACCTGAGGCTTTGGCAACACATGTGGTTGAGTGTCAATCGACTCTATAAAATCCACATGGTAGGAAACAATAACTTTACCTGTCTTCTGGTGATACAGCCTGTAAGCCTTCAAATCTTCTGAGTATCCAATCATAATGCATTCCATTGAGTGAGCCCTGATCTTTGGATTATGCTTGTTCAAAATCAGAGTGAATGCCTGTGCCCCAATCTCCTGCAAATGAGCCAAGTTGGGCCTATGCCCAAACCATAGCTCATACGGTGTGCAACCCGTAGATCGTGTATAGGTGTGAGCAGTCAAGTAGCTAGCCGTCTTGACAAACTCATCCCAGCAATTTTCAGAAAGGTTTGCCTAGATGCACATAGCTCTCACCTTATTGGCAATAGTGAGGTGCATACACTCAACCTTGCCAATGTGTGCAGATGTGTACGGAGCTGTATATTCCCTCTTATAATGGCACTCAAAACACCAACAATCCATCTCCTTTGATCTCAGTTCCCCATTATCGGACCTAATAAGACCAATGCGCTCTCCGCACTCAGCCTCAGCCTTATCCACCCATGCTTGAAAGACAGGTAACGCATTGGATTTTTGCCGCAATACATAAGTCCAGGGGTAACTAGAAAAGTCATCCACAATATTCATGAAGTAAAGGTTCCCATTTGCTGAAGCAACCTCCTGAGGCCCTGCTAAGTCCACTCACACTATCTCCAACCGCCTTGTGCTCTTGGCATGTGTATGTGTTGACAGAACATGTTTACACGTCTGCTTGCCAAGGATACATGCATCACACTTAGGTGGGGCAGTTGATAGATCAACATGCATACCTGTCACCAGGGACTTGGTGGCCATATCGTAAATTGCTTGGTTGTTAGCATGTCTAAGATGGCAATGCCATTGTTCCAAGTTGGGAACAGGAGCTGCAATGTTGGCGGAGTTGATCTGAATGGAGTGAGCATTGAGGCGCCAGAGTTTCCTGCCCAAGACACAAGTAACAGTCGCTACAACCTGATGTTGAGCATCATAGACAATGGCCTCGTTGTCACTGAATAGGACAGAACCCGGGATATTCTCAGTGAGAGCTGCTACAGAGACAAGATGCACATTAGTGTCAGGAACATATAAAGCGACCTTTAAGATAAGGACTGAGTCAGAACCATCAACATGAAGGTGGATATCCCCAACCCCCTTGGTGTCAATTGGTGACCTATTAACACCCTGAACTCATTGATCACTCGTAGCGCAAATGTTGATGAAGTCAGAGAACAAAGGTGACATATGGACAGTACATCCAGAGTCAAGAAGAAAGCTAGATGGAAAGAGTGAAGTGACTCCCACAATGTCAGACAGATCGATACCGCATACAGCTTCCCCTGCAGTGTTGGCCAACTCCTCAATGTCAGCATCACACATGGAGTTGGCAACAAAAGATGCAAGTGATTCCACATGTGCAGTTGGCGACGTCTTTGACAGTGATACCTCAGCAAAAACCAAGCCTGTGTCGGAATCGATCATGTAGTTCTTCCCTTTGATTGTGAACTTCGCAGGGACTGGCTTCTTCTTAAAGTTCTTCTTTCCCTTCGCATGTAATGCCTTCACCTCCTCAACTGTCTTCCCTTCCATACCACCTCCAGGCCTAATGCACCATGCTATGTTGTGACCGAGCAGGTTGCAATTTGGGTTCATGCATTGAACTTTTGCAGAGGAGGTTGGAAGAGGAGGAATAGTCGAAGAAGATGCTGCCGTCATCTGAGATGTTGCTGTGAGAGCAAATGATTGAGTCGGACGATTGGCACAATCATGTTTGGCGTTGAGTAACTGCTGGAGAATGCCTAGATGAGAGGTTGTCGGTTTGTACATCAGTGCTGTCCTCACACTTTGTAACTCCATCACCATGTCAGAATTATTCATTAAATATAACATGACCATAAGGCCAATCTCATCCTTTGACGGAATAGGATCAGAGAGAATCTTGTTGACACCATTATCCATGATGGTGCGATACTGGTCTATAATTGGGGTTTCCCAAGAAAAAGGTTTCAAAAGAATTTTTGCAAAAAGCTCCACCTTCGACAATGGTCTGCCACGGTTGTACAGCTTGGCGATAGCGGCATTGTAAAGCTCCTGGAAATAGCATTGTTTGGCCACGTCAATAGACTTGAGTACGAAGCCACATATCATAGCGTGGTTACACAACCAGTTTGTCCAATCAATTGGGGATGAATCTTCATCGGGTTTGTATTCATCACCTAGAATATAGATCTCTGTGCGATGTTTGCAAAGGACAATCCTGAGTTTTGCAGACCAGTCTTCCCAATTGTTGGCTGACTGCTTCAACTTGGTACCTGTGAACATCGGTATGGTAGTGAGCTCCTTTACGAGTTGTTGTCAGCACCTCTCCGGTTGATGCTCTGGCTCTGGACTATCCTTGAGGACAGGGGCCTTCTTTTTCCCCTTTCCCTTCTTAGATGAGGTAGCCAGTACTGCTGTATTAGTCTTTGAGGCTGATGACAAAACCTCTGTAAGGCTAGAGCTGCTAACTGGGGGTTCCTTCAACGTCATCCTGCGAGTTTTCGGAGGCATCAGTGGATATATGCTTGTTTAAGTCGTCGAAAATGAATGTATGATAAGCGGTAAGACACTATAATGTGTAAAAGAGTGGGGATTTTGCCAACGACAATGGTATAAATCAGGACCAGCTAAGGCCCATAACCTGTTGGATCCTAGATCTACCCTCAGACTTGATGTGGTGAAGACTCGTGTTGTGCATACCTAGATCTACCCTATATACATGTGATAGTGAGCCTAGGTATGACGCTACAGACAGAACCTTTGGCACTTACCTCAGTCTTGATGTGGCGAAGACTGAGGTGTAGACAACACAAACATGTTCTTGTCACCATGTTGTGCATCACATGTTGCACATGCTGATACACGACCTCGGCCGTACAAAGATATGCTTGCGATGTGGCAGGACGCCTGCCACGCACTACGGAAAAAGACCAGTCACTCACATACTCGTGAACGTTCTGGTGGACGCTCCATTTCAGCTTGGAATTAACTGAAATGAAAGAGACATGCCTTGCTGGGTCAGACCCCAGCCAGGATCACAATCTAGTGCAGACCTCGAGAGACCTCCACTGACCTGAGTGAATTCCCAGGTCCACTGCCCGCTCTGCAGAAGGCAAGTGGTCCGTGAAGACATAAATGTGGTCAACACTGGCAACAGCCATAGCCATGCTGATACCGGCCCAAATGGCATGGAGCTCGGCATCAGGGGCCATAGCTCTGCCAGAGGCCTGGCAAGTCTGCCTCACCATGCAGTCTCCAATCCAGACCCTGGCTGCAGCCAGAGCCTGCATGGTGCTATCCTGGGGAATAGAACTGTCACATGCCATGATAGCTGAGTGTTCTTCACCCTTTGCATTAAGCAGAGTGGCATCAAGTAGGGTGATCTGCTCATCAGCAGATGCACTGTTGGGTCTGGGATGGAAGCTAATCCTATTGGAGAAGACATCCATGATCTGATTACCAGGGCGAGCTTTGTTGCTATCAGTGTTAAAGACCCTCCTAAGGCGTGGGAGCTTTCCAGCAATGTCCACTGCTGTAGACTTGGTCGCCAAGAAGGCCTTGGTACCAAGGTTATTGATGTGCCACCAGTGCATGTGGGCACCCAGGGCATCATGCCTGCCCATTGAAGACCAGGCACGCTGGGTCCTAGAGAGGGTCACAACTCGGTATGTAGCCCGAGAGGCCAACTTTCTCAGATGTAAGTGGATGGGTATAAGGCCAGCTAAGGCCTCATATCCGTCCGTTGGAGACATCCTAAAGGTGCTGATAATCCAAAGAGCAGCACAACACTGCATCTTGGTGAGAGATTGCAAATGACCCTTGCACTTGGCAAAGTCATTATACCATAAATAGAAGCCATATGTCGCAATGGGTATGGTGCAGGCCCAGTAGAGAATTCTCTTTTGCTTGGGGGTAAGTCCCCAAAGTGAGTTGCAAAGCATCCCTATTGTGTGAACAGTGGAAATGGCCTCGGTGGAGTAATACTGGACATACAGTGGCTCAAAAAACTGTCCCAATGTTTTGCACATTTAGACAAATCAAGGTACAGGTAATTCAGATTATTACATAATCTCTTCAAAATATTAATATGACTACTCGAGGATCTTAGTCATCCAAATCATGTAATATCACATGACCCAGTACTATATTTAATTAATACAGTAATTTCTAATATTATTACTTATTGGGATAGTTTTTTTGACCCCTATAAGGATTATGATATCTCTCAAGTCCCATGGCAGAACAAAATCAGGTGATATGTGAGAGTACTAAACATTAGTGTATGACTAATAGGTGACCTTAGTGAGCATTTTAAACCACCTTTGACTTCTTTCCAAACATCTTCACTATTATAAATACTATTATTTGTGATTAAGCATCCCAAGTTATTCTCTCTCTTCAAGATACTATATTCTTGCATCAGATTGGAAGATAAAATGGTCTAAAGAAGTCTACTAGATGGATGATCATATAGGAGACAGGTAGTGACAAGTATAATATCATAAAAGGGTGTCTCTCTATGCTTTCTACCTTGAATAAANCAAATAAATAAACAATAAATGACTACNAGGACACTNTTTACTGCCATATAGGCTCCCAAACTTGCTAGACACANTCCATATATCNATGTNCAGCCANCATTAGCTATAACATGCTCATAAATTGTATGTTCTAGTCTCTAAGCAAGCNTGAACATTCTCTNCTCAGCAGGCAATATCACATAGACTACTATTGGGCTGCATGTACCACATAAACTAGCCTACAGAGAGCTAAAAAGTGATTCTTTTGATATATAAAACATAGATAAATGGATTTCAGTCAACCAGAAAGATATATACATGGAAAGTGATGGGAGAGCTACTTCCAGCTGGGGCCCTCTCCTCCTATTCTTTAGCATAGTGATGGGTACAGGCCAGAAATTCCATGTTTGGAGTATGATATGGATAGTGAGATATGAACAGAGATATGAAGAGTGTGTGTGACTAGTTCAGAAGCCTAGTTGGCAGTAACCAGCTTTCTAGTAATGATTTAGTGAATATTTATTTATTTATTCCAGGTAAAAAGCACAAAGAAACACCTTTTATTGATAGTTTTCTTGTTACCATTAGTTTTCTACATGATTGCCTATCCAGTAAACTCTCATAGCCCAGTTTATATTGTAAGCTATCACAAGAAATTGATATCTCCAAGGAAGAAGATAGCTTGATATGCTTAATCAAAAGGAACAGCTTTTGTAGGAGCTAGACCTGGTTACAGAGAGGTCAAAAGTGACTTAGAGTGTCTACTAAGATCAAATGTTGGCTATACAAGAGTAATTAGTACTCTCACATATCACCTGATTTTTTTCTGCCATGGGACTTGGGAGATATTATAATCCTTATAGGGGTCAAAAAAACTGTCCCAATGAGTAGTAATATTAGAAATTACCATATTAATTGAATATAGTACTGGGTCATGTGATGTCATATGATTTGGATGACTAAGATGTTGAAGTAGTCATATAAATATTTTCAAAAGATTATGTAATAATCTGAATTACCTGTGCCTTGATTTGTCTAAATATGCAAAACATTGGGACAGTTTTTTGAGCCACTGTAACCATGTCTTCCGCTTGTTATAGTATGCTTTGAGGTGTTGTATAAGCTGATATTTGTGTATCATTCCATCAGTTTCCATCAGAATACAAAGGAGAACTGGGTTGAATCATCACTGCACCTTGTAATATACATTGTCTTGGAAATTAGCATATGCATTCCATTCAATGACGGCCTTATCCCAGTGTGGTTCACCTGATTGGGCACAAAATGCAGAGTCATTTGATGCCAGGAGTTTGTGAAAGAGAGATTGTTCAGCAGGTGTGTGCACAGGCAAGACTGCTTTGTGTGATCCCTGCCTTGATGCAAGGAAGGATTGGGTTTGACCAGAGCTGACCCCTGCAACATGTAGTGAGATGTTGCTTGACATCCAGATATCAAGCGGTACTGGAAGTATGCCAATGACTTCATTGGTTCTCAAATACATGTTACCATTGACCCAGCCACCAATCTCAACCTGACAATCAAGCATGTCTTTGATGGTGAGGAGAAGCTCTTGAATTTTATTTGTGACCCAAATTGAGAAGTGACCACGATACAGAAGGCCTGTTGAGTTGCGAGTTCCAGTAATAAGCAAATAAAGATTCAATGAGGATGAAACAGTTAGAGGACCATTGAAAGACTTGAAACATACAAGGAGATTATGTCGAAGTGTGTAGTCAAGTAAACAGGCCTGTATATGGCTCATTGAAGTGCCAAATTTTGGGAGCTGTGAATGGATGTGTGTATGAACGCCCCCTTCAATGCTATTTGTACCCCAAGCACATCGGTAGAGTGGAAGTCCTCCAGCTTTCACATCCACTCCTACCTAAGTATAGAGTGCAATACCAGGAGGATCTGATATGTGGCTGGCCTTAATCAAGGTAAGAAGTTGATCAGTGACCTTCTGAGTGGATGGCAAGAAAAGAGGCTGTTTTGTGATAGTATCTTTGTATGGGCCAAATTTCTTGAATAACTTTGAGACTTCATTATCAAGTTTGTCAGGCAGAGGTATCGTGTGACGGCAATGTGTGCGAGTCCATGCAGGTGATGAGTTATGCAACATATCATAGTTCTTTGGTGGTTTCTGCAATGCACCCCAGGTATTAATACAGTGAACATCCTCTGCATTTGGAATAAAGAAAGCATCTCAGAGCTCCCGTGCAAATATTTTACGATGGCCATGGTTAGCGGGGACATCAATCATATAGAAGAAGTGCCATGGGTCCTTAAGAACATGGCTGTGTATCTTGTCATCCCAGGAGTCTATTGTATCAGTGCCTGACAAAAGAGAAGCACCAGGCTGAGGGTGAGACAACCCGCTATCTGAGTCTGCCAGATTTTGGTCAGACAGATTCCCCATCAACATATCCCCAAGTGAGAGTGACTTTGGCTCTTTCAGATCCAAATCATCTGAAAAGAGGAGAAGGGGTGGCAATTTAGACAATGTATTAGCAGCTGATTGGGCTATTTCCAAACTACTCACAACCTGAGGTTGTGGTGTTGGAACTGGAATGAAGGAGTGCAAGTGATTCCGGTGGCAGATGAGTTGGAATGGAGGGGTACCAAAGCTCTCGAGGCTGCACTTTTCATGTGAGGTAATGATGGCACCTGGAACGTGAACCTTGGTAAATTCAACAAGAGCTTGTGAGTTTGTGATTCGGACATGAGTGGCAGACACAGTATTATCTGTCAAAGAACAGAGAAGGCGACCTTTGGCAATGATATTTGCATGAGCAGCAGTGCTAGTATATAGAAGAATGGGAGTGTAAGTGGGGGTGGTGTCAGAGAGAGACGAAGGTGATGGGTATTTCATGAGTTCATGATATATCATTAGGGATGCATAAGCATCTTTAGCCACATACATGATCTGATCTGAGGTCAATGTGCGATTTTCCCAATGCTGGCTTGTGCAAAGTGGAGTATTCTTGTCAAGCCATTTGTGAAGAATGAGAGTGCAAAGGTCCGCAAGGCTACAGTTGCCAGTTTTCTTGATAACGAGGCATTCTTTTGCCAAGGATCCTAGGTCTAGTGCTCCACAGAATTGATTTTGTTGTGAAGAGTCACTGCTACTTGACTGGTGTAATCGGGTGAAGTCTCCATTAACCATCCTTCCAACCTTTTGGATATGTGGATGTAGCAAGAACAGCTGAAGCTGCTCAGGAAGAGAGCCTTGTGAGAGAGCATCTTGGAGCTAGATACATGATTTGCATGGTTAGATAGATGTTGAAGTCAAGATGCCAACCTGGGAAGCTCACCTGGAGGATAAATACACTTTCCTTATATGCAATCTGAACAACCACAGTCTTCCCCAATTGTCTCACAAAGCCCTGTGGTGATAGCTCAACATTCCACTCAGAGTCAAACCCAAGCACAATTTCTCCCTTGTCATCAGGTACCTCTTTGAGTATCGTTGAAATAGCATCGTTAATAGATTGAGTGGTGTCCTTAACAATTATCTGCACAGTTGGGAATGAGGTGCAAGTACTTCTCAATTGGGTATACATCCTTCAGAAGTGATGGAAAGACACACTCAAGAAAGCCTTTATCAGCCATGTTGTCTGTGTAGAATAATGCAGGCTGAGCATGGCCATATCAATGAAGCAATTTGTGCACATGAGTGAGTGTGTCTTCAAACTGTGACTGGGATTTGGTAGCAACAAAGTTGCACACTCGTATCTCCCCCTTTTCATTTGTGATGGTGAGTAGTGCAGTGAAGATGATTTCACCATTCAGCCGGATGATATGTTTTGTAATCTTGCAAGGCAGTCTGTGAGTCAGCAACATTGGTCACCAATTACTAGCTTAATGCTCACCTTGAAGCTGTGATCAATTGCACAAATTTTGGTGGTTAGCATAGACATATGCTGAGTAATACCAGGCTTGTGTTGCTCTATGAAGGTATCATAAACATCTTGGAACCACTGTGAGGACGGAACATAACCATGTTGGCCATGCGGGCCCTTGTCTTCAAAGGGTGGAAATAGTTGATATCTCTTCTCAGGCTGGAAATGCATACTGACACCGTGGCAAAGCATGTTAAGGAAGTAAAGTATCTTCAGGTGATCTTCATCATGGTCAGAGAGGTGTAGAACTCGGACACCATCAGAGAATTGCTTTGAGCCCATTCCGTTCTGAAAGCAGACTCTCATCCACTCAAAGCAAGCATTTGAGATCCCAGTGCGGTGAGTCAGTCATGCAGGAAACTCAGCCACAAGGTGTGGTGGAAGGATACCAAGAATATGTGGGTCCCAGCTACGGAAGGTCACTGTCTGACATTGAGTGTGGTTGTTGAAGCAGTAGCAGCAGCGGTAGCGGTATCCGGTAATCCAGAATGTGCCATTGAGATTAACCACACGGCAAGGGTGCAGGATGTGCTGGTGTTGTTGAAGCGGGTTCTTGCAATTCAGACATGGTATATCTTTGACCAATGCATGGGGGTCCCACACAAAAAACTTGAGCTTGTATAACGAAGAAGGCGTTACATACTGGTATTCTTCTAGTATAAAGAAAATGTCCTTGGGATGGACCCAGAACATCTTGTGGATAGCATAGAGCGGCGGGCAACCATGAACACACTTTTTGCATTCTTCAATGATTGACAGGAAAGCAGACATGACATGACGAGGGAGTGGTTGGCGAGAAAAGCAAGGTGCTGATTGTGCTGCACCTTCCTCATTGTCATTGACATCTTTCTCCTCCTCCTCATCCTCCTTGCCAATGCCAGCCCCGTCCCCCTCATCTTCTCTATCTCTCTCATCTTCTCCATTTTTCTCTCCTGCCTCATACCCATTAGCTCAATCTTGGCCTTCAAAATCTTCCACAAATGAGCCAGCACCATGGAGGGAGTGTTCTGGGTCCTCGTCTGGTACTACCATGTAGGACATGGGCCTACCATCCTGATTTGAGAGGCTAAATCAACAGATCAGTAAGCTATGTGCACCAGTGTACAACAATGAGAAGTTTTACCTTTTAAATCCAGTAGCATAGTGAGTCGGCATGGCTGCAGGTGTGGCTGACGTTGACGCCCCACATGATGGCTGGAGGATGTCTGAAATTGAGCTCCCAATGCACAAGGGGAGCTGTGGGCGTGTTCCTGGAACGATCTGCACAAATGAATCAATGGTCAGCTGCTGTTCACCCAGTCTATCAGAATACTCACTATTTTTTTCTCAATCTCTTGAAACCTGACCTCAGTTAGTGCAACAACCTTCTGAGGCCAGCCCCATGGCCATTTGGTGGGTGGCTGTGAGCCATCACCCTCAAAGCCAGTCTTGTTGAGTTTTCGAGGGCATCCAACCCGTTGTTTAGGGCCATAGACAGTGGGCTTGGTCTTTGGGCACCCACATTGCCTTGGACCAGCTGAGGAGGGGGTGAGGGAGTCACTGCACAATGGTGCAGCAGAGTCATCTTCAAGAGCAGTAGATGTGGGTGTGGCTGAGCCGCTGGCTGCTCCTACTGGTGAGCATGTTCCTAACAGGAATTAAAGGCATGTGTGAATACACTGGTTAATAAGCCAAACAAGCTGGCTCACATACCTGTCAAGATAACAGTGCTCATGTCTATTGAGGATGCGTGAAGGGAGGATCTATTTCGGGAGACTGTCAGTTCAGATTCCCATGCCATTTCCCTCTATGGTACAAACCTGTCTCGAGAGTTGCCGCTGCAGCCTTGTTCTGTTGATGATAGGGCAGCATCAACGTACTCGAGGGCTGAGTCTGTGTCGTTGTCCATTGTTGATATCAGCGTGTCGTGTAGCAAGGGCTCAGTAACTAACTCGAATAGCTCAGGGTGCATGTGAGTATCACTTATCTAAGCGGAATTCATACTCAGTATCTGAGTTTTGCTATCCCCCAATCCCATAACTAGCCAGCCAAAATTTTGGCCTGATAGTAGTGTTTGTAGATGAAAAACCCAAAAATAATAGAAAAATAAAATTGAAAATTCACTAATAGTGAAAAGGCTCTGAAGGGGTATGTTGGCGTACTGTGACCCACTACAGTCTCATTAATTATATCAAGCTGGACCAGCATGTAATATATCTCTGATCTGTCTAGTGCAAGACTAGGAGCTAAATAAGTCACTTTACATCTAAGGCAAGTTATCTTGTTGGTGCTTCACAATCACCCTTGTGTGGTTACATGGATTGTTGGGGTGATTCATGATGTTGCAACATGGGCATCCTTCATATGTCAGCTTTTTGCAGTCATGACAAGGGTTCTGGTGTGTTAATGAATATTGTGTGGCAAAAAAGCCATGGTTGCATGTGAACCTAGAGTTAACTGAAGTAACTGGAGATACATGCACTATATTTTGGTAATTATCTACAATTTTATACTGCTCTTCATGGATCTACATTGTCTCTTCTCTATTAGTGAATTTTCAATCTTCAATTTTAGTTATTTTCAGGGATTTCACCCACAAACACCAGTATTATCAAGCTTAGGTAGCTTTGGAATGGGAATACTCTTGAAGACAATTACTGAAGTGAGAAAATACAAATTTTCAGGGCAATATATGACCTGAATTTCTCTCAGCATACTTGTGGTGCTTGCACAGATTTAAGGAACCTCAAGCTCATTCAGCATATGCATTGAGCAAAGTCAGATCAAATGAATAGCAAATGAACAAGATTACATGGTGTGCTCAATTCTCAATTCTCAATTCTCAATTGGCAATTAAATTCAAAGGTCATAGAGCTTTGAGTGGGGGGTGTCAGGAGAAATAGAATGACACTGCATATCAATCACCAATGAACCACCTCATTACAAACTCTTTGTCTGAATCGTTGGTCTGCAGAGATATGGCACTAATATTGTTACAAATCCTTTGTTTACTGTTAAATAGTGGTTGGCCTGCAAAGTAAATGTCCAAAATTTTCAGTGGCCTGCAGTGCATAAGAACTGACCATTTTCTAAAGGACTTGCTTGAAAACTTTTGTTCCTCATTTCACCACAGAATTCAGAAACAATTCCTAACACATGATGTGTTTGATGTGTCTTTTCTCAAAATCCATACACCTAACAACATCCATTTTTTTCCTGGCACACTGAACAGTGGCTGAAGAGATGTTTGAGGACCAATAAGACACTCATTTGGCTGATAGCAATATTGACAGCCAATGATAATATTTCATTTCCATGTGCAATACAGCCATCCACCCTTTTGGGTAAAGCTTACAAGATTGTTTTATTATATAATATTTTCTGATAGTAAACCAATAGACTATCAATACTGCTTTCAGTAACAGCCACAAGCACCATTAGCATGCTAAAATTTTGGCAGGCCCAATCATGACTAATCATCATGTGATCCTGGTAATCTGTCACAACATTGGTATGTCTCCTCTCACTATCACTAGCTGTTGTCATCAACCTTGCATGTCCAAGTCCAAGGTAAAGATGCCCCCACTTGATATAAACCTTCCTGAGCACACATGCCCAACATGTGGCAACAATCTTGGGCAGCCACTCTAGGCAGGAGAGTCAGCAAAGTGCTTCCTCTTTGCTTACTTTCTGCAAGTACATTCAACTGCCAGCAGTGTGGTAATTATATGCATGCTAACAACAACCCTTGCAGTGTAACATGTGCAATTGGCACTACACATGGCCCACACATATTGTGCCCATTGCTTCATGCACCCCAACCTTGTCTCCACCTGCACTCCCACCATCAACTTCTGTAGTTTACATGACCACTGCTGGTTGTCCTTCCACTAGTGATCCCCTATTGCTCATGACCTTTTCTTTAGTCTATCCACTGCCACCTCCCATCCAGCAGGGCATTGAAAACACCTAAGCTGTACTGCTGGGAACTGTCACTGGTCTCAGAACACAAAATGTGCCAACATAGCTTGCAAAGTCTGTTGCTGTTCAGTCCAGGGTGGGGCTAGATGCTCAGTGCCCAACCACCATGATGTTTCTGGTCAGCACTCTACACCTGCTCTGCAGCTCATCTTGCCCTTGGTTCAATCTGTGATGCTGCCTGTCCTTTCAAGTACCCTCTCTGCTGGACCTGTGCCTCCTGCTCAGACTGTTCCCATTCCAATTGATCCTCAAGTTCTCAACAAACTAGACACACACCCAGTAGAGGGGGATCAGCATGTCAAACTGCAAGTTGTTAAGCTCAATATATTTTATCAGGCTCTAACCCACTTGTTTTGTCATCACTATCTACACTACCCCCAGGCCTATAGCTTTTCAAGAAATAGTGCACTCTCCCTTCACACTTTCCTATGAATATCTCTGACTATGAGTTCCTTCTCTCTAGTCCAGCCTCTGAGGCAGCACCCACCCCCTCAGGTTCCACATTAAAGTGCTCTCAGAGAGCAGGCAAGTCTCTTACACCCCATCTTGACTCTAACTGGTTGATACCTACAGCCAATGTCACCAAATACTCAGGCACAACTCCTCCAGTGGCTCATGCTTGTCAATGGCTTGCTGAGCACCAGTTACATGTTGTATATTGAGATTCACCTGAATTGTCTGAGGCTCTACTCATTAAGCCTGTTCAGAGTAGCTTAAATTAGCCATTGTAGGCAGTTCAGGAGAATTCAGGTATCTTCAGGGGCCTTATCAACAGTGACATATCTTTATTAGAGCAGTATATGATGGATCAACATCATTGGCATTGTCTCCCCCTGATTTCAAGTCACAAGTCAAAAAGGATCAATACATGCTCATCAGGCATGCTAGAACTCATATTACTGGCTTTGATGACTTCATCACTCAGTACACAAGGCCCTTGACACACTTCTAGCTCAACATGCATGGTGAACCCAATAGCTATTGCATAAAGGCAAGAGATTTGGGTGTTATTGAGCTGACTGATGAGGATAGTGATTACACTATGCCTCACCCACTTAAACAAGCTTGTTTCTCACCACTGACTACACCTGTGCTGTCACCTCTCAGGTCCATTCCTGCTACATCCATTACTACCAGCTCTCAATCCTCTTCATCATTGGTGGTGCAGTCATCTATGGGCTCTTTGGCTTTCTCATCATTGGTGATACAGCCATCTTCTGGTTCTTCAGCTTCTACTCTGTCAGTCATCAGTACTCATGAGTCTGGAGCTTGCAAATGGCCAAAGGGTTCATATGCCTATGATATGGTTTGGGATATTCTAACCTCTCAATAGTGACTGTGGCAATACCCTTGCTTCTTGATTTTCCAAGGTCTTTGGAGCATTGTATAACTCAACAACATTTTATCAACATTGCCAATCCTATTATGCTTTAGCTGGATGGACTACACTCACAGAAGCTGTCAAGGCAGGTCAAACACCTGAAGATTACTGGGGCCCTTGATACACAATGTGGCAACATGAGCAACCCAAGCAACATTGTAAGTGAGTTAGTGTAGGTCCATTGGTGTTTTATCTTAGAAGACATGTTCAATTACAATTATTTATTTTGTACACCTTGTGCCTTGTATTTTATTATTGTGGTTTGTATTGTATCCCTCAAGCATTGTATTCTATCATGTACTTAGACTTTGTATTCTGTATTTTGTATAGTATTGTACAAATATCAAGATAGATTGTTATTTGTACACTTTTGTGGGTATGCCAGTGATTTCTCCAACCTCTCCACTGTACCAAGGTTATGGAGCTGGCACATTTCATCTAGAAAAAGATCATACTTGGTTGGGATCATCTCACATACAATCACAAGATACTTTCCTAACCATGCATTTGTTTGTTCACATACAGATGTGTTGAAGAACCACCTTGCTTTGTCTTTGTCTAAGAGCTCTGGAAAGCTTGCAGGATTGCAATGAAGCTGGCAGTATGTGTGAGTAACCTTGTGTTTGTTTGAAAAATGCCAGACATCAACTGGCATGGCAATGTCATCAAACCATGACTTACTGTTTGCCTGTTGCTTTGCAAGGCAGTTGGTGTTGTAAATCAGAAAGTCTGGCTTCCAAGAGCCAGGAACTGTGAATGCTTTCTCAACTATTGCCTGGAAGACAAAGTATGTATTACATGAGTAGTCATCTAAGTACGACTACAATAAGAATTGCTCACAAGTTGGACACAGCTTCAGTCCCATACATAGTTGCATGGGCATAGATAACATCACATGGTTACACAAGCAGCTGCTCATTGTGGGTGTGCTTCTGACCAAACTGAGCTCACAATTGTGGGTATCCTGATGCTTATCCTGATGCTGTATGCAGTAGCAATGTCTGTTATTCTGGAGTGGATTTTGGCAGGGTAACAAGGCACACCTTGGGCATCCTATGCTCAGCTCATCTCCTGCAATGACTTCTATCTTCTCTTCCATGAGTTAGCACCCTGCTGATAGAAGAACAAAAATTACTGGTAACTCACTTGATATTTCATCTGTCCAATGATAACATGTGTGCATTCATTGCATATGTATTGAACTGCATCTGGGAGTCTGTAGTGAATGATTATTGTGTTCACAGCCTCTATTGCATGCTCAAAACAATAGTTCTGATCTTCTGTGTGGGAAGCCTCTAAAAGATTTTCATTCTGGTCATGGAAGTCCAGTAATGTATTGATAATAAAGCCATTCCAGACATGGTTGGCTGTTACTGTGGGATCAACAGGCCACTCAGCAGATGTGTCAAGGTGTGGGCTGCCTGAGCTCAATGCTGCCATGTATAAGTAAGCTGCATTTTGAGCTGTTACCCTGATCATTCACAATGTCTCCATGAGCATTTGTTCCTCTGAGAAGCAAAAAGAATTATCTTACCAAGCAACAAGCATCTGTCATGTCCAGAACTCAACTACTTCTTGTTGAATGAAGTGATGCTCAGACACCTAAATATAGTCTGGGGTCTCTTCGTAATATGCTCTTACTTCTCTCTGAATAGAATAATTGTAGTGATAATTGGTCAGGCACTCTGCAAGACACCTGAGATAAGCACACAAGCTCTTTTAAATAGCATACATGTATTTGCTTGGGCAGTAGAGATGAGTTGTCCATGTTAGTTGAATTCCCCTTCCCAAGATAACCACAATCACCTTCTGATGATACTCCTTCTTAAAAATGCTCCCAGCTGCAGAGCATTTAGCATTGATACATCCATGAACAGGTGGATAGAGAGAAAATGCAACTAGAAACAAACTTGGGAAAATTAGAGCAGTTGTTGATGTGTTGTACATGAAATAGAGATAATTTTATGCACCAATCCCCAATGGCCAGCCATACTTCTCAAATAGCTGATAGTCTTTATTGGTACACACAGCAATATTTGGACTTTCCCAAATCTCTTGCTTGAATACACTCCATATCCAGTCTGCTTGAGCCTCTAATATCCCAACAGCATCACTAAGAACTGTGCAAAGCTAGCTGAAAAGACTGGGGGAGAGTTCTGCAGCTGAGGTTGGAGTGGTCCATGCAAGTAACAGGGCACCACAATCAAGACTTGCATGTAATCTACTAAAGAGAAATGTACAATACTATTAATAGAAAACTGAACAGCATGTATTTTGCAATAGGTGGTTATTTGTGCAGATAGTTAACAGTAACAGTGATTGTCAATGATTGTAAGCCCTGTCCAGCTTACACCGGCGCTTCTTTGACATTAGTGCTTGACGTGACACTTTGTTGTAGCCTAGCTAGTCCTGTATTTAGATAGCTAGATGGGGTCGAGACAAGCCAGTCCCCCCAGAATAGAGGTTGGTCCTATTCATGTCACGCCCCCCTTCAGTCAGCTTCGCCTTCAGTGAGGCGCGCCACGGGTAGGCGCCCTTACAATGATGATCATAAAAGCATATCTGAAGGTACTCTGAATTCTGATGCATGGTGCAAGAACACAGTTTGTGAGGGAATATACATTCCATATTTAGGGTATAGATATATGTAACATGTGAACTATATACAGTGGCTCAAAAAACTGTCCCAATGTCTTGCATATTTAGACAAATCAAGGTGTAGATAATTCAGATTATTATATAATCTCTTAAAAATATTGATCTGACCACTTCAACATCTTAGTCATCCAAATCATGTGACATCACATGACCTGGTACTATATTCAATTAATACAATAATTTCTAATATTATTACTTATTGGGACAGTTTTTTTGACCCTTGTAAGGATTATGATATCTCCCAAGTCCCATAGCAGAAAGAATTCAAGTGATATGTGAGAGTACTAATTACTCTTGTATAGTCAACATTTGATCTTAGTAGACACTCTAAGTCACTTTTGACCTCTCTGCAACCAGATCTAGCTACTAAAAAATGTTTGTTCCTTTTGATTAAGCATCTCAAGCTATCTTCTTCCTTGGAGATATCAATTTCTTGCAATAGTTTACAATATAAACTGGTCTATGAGAGTCTACTAGATAGGCAATCATGTGGAAAACTAATGGTAGCAAAAAAACTATCAATAAAAGGTGTTTCTTTGTGCTTTCTACCTAGAATAAATAAATAAATATTCACTAAATCATTACTAGAAAGCTGGTTACTGCCAACTAGGCTGCTAAACTGGTCACACACACTCTTTATAAATCTGTTCATATATCACTATCCATATCATGCTCCAAACATGCAGTTTCTGGCCTGGAACCTTCACTATGCTGAAGAATAGGAGGGGAGGGCCCCAGCTGGAAGTAGCTCTCCCATCTCTTTCTATGTATATATCTTCCTGGCTGACTGAAATCCATTTATCTATGTTTTATATATTAGAAGACTCACTTTTTAGCTGTCTGTAGGCTAGTTTATGTGATACATGCAGCCTAATAGTAGCCTATGTGATATTGCTTGCTGAGTAAAGAATGTTCAGGCTTGTTTAGAGACTAGAACATACAATTTATGAGCATGTCATGGCCAATGGTGGCTGAACATGAATATATGGAATGTGTCTAGCAAGTTTGGGAGCCTATATGACAGTAAACAGTGTCCTAGTAGTTATTTATTTATTTATTTATTTATTCAAGGTAGAAAGCATAGAGAGACACCCTTTTATGATATTATACTTGTCACTACCTGTCTCCTATATGATCATCCATCTAGTAGACTTCTTTAGACTATTTTATCTTCCAATCTGATGCAAGAATATAGTATTCTGAAGAGAGAGAATGACTTGGAATGCTTAATCAAAAATAATAGTATTCATAGTAGTGAAGATGTTTGGAAAGAAGTCAGAGGTAGTTTAAAATGGTCACTAAGGTCACTTATTAGTCATACAATAATGTTTGGTACTTCTACTTATCACCTGATTTTTTTCTGCTATGGGACTTGGGAGATATCATAATCTTTATAAGGGTCAAAAAAGCTATCCCAATGAGTAATAATATTAGAAATTACTGTATTAATTGAATATAGTACTGAGTTATGTGATGTCACATGATTTGGATGACTAAGATGTTGAAGTGGTCAGATCAATATTTTTTATAGATTATATAATAATCTGAATTATCTACACCTCAATTTTTCTAAATGTACAAAACATTGCGACAGTTTTTTGAGCCATTGTATCTGCAGGCTACTATCACATTCTGCACAATAAATTTCCAACATCAAAAAAAAGAAAAAAGCACCTCCTGCCCCCACCCCCCAGACTGGGAGCATGGAAGCGCTCATTGCCTCCTTGGCGAAGACATTCCCCTCCTTGGATCCTACCAGCGTTGTTTCGCTGGCAAAGCAAACTCAGCAGAATGCTGGGACAGCTGCAAGGCCTACCCAGTTATCCTTCTCTTGTCCAGCCAAGTGCATCCAGTCTGCTACCATGCAGGGCCTGTTGCACCGTCAAATCCTCCTCACAGTGGGTGACCCTACTGTCAGGTTTGACTTCAATGAGGTCACCAAGTCGGTGAACAGGTCACTCACAGATGTGAAGGAAACCCTTTGCATCGAGTCCACTTCCTCAGCTTATGGCAGTTGGGCCCTCCTGACCACTGAAGTTGCTACTGATAGACAATTGGGGATTGTGCAAAAATGCATCATCTCTAAGTTCAAGCTTACTACCTTGGTGGAGGTAGCCCTTCTGTCATTGAAATCTTATATGGAAGTTATCAATGTTCCTGCACTTACCAGACAAGGTGGTTCCACCATGCCTGAACATGTCCTGGAGGCCATGCACTCCTGGACTCACCAACATCTCTTTGTTCTGGCAGACCCTGTCCAGGTCATCAAGAACTCCAAATCCACCAATACTGCAACGGCGTATTTTGAAGTCTGGGACTCCAAGTGGGGCATGCATGCATGTAACCTCGATGGAGTCACCATCCAATTTGGCAAGTGGACATGCTGTGTCCTGACTACTCACTGTAACCCTAGTGTCCCCCTCTGCCAGTGCTGCTGGAAGTGGGGTCACCCATCTCATACATGCAAGGCATCTGTGCCTTGCTGTCCTCAATGCTCCAAGCTGCATTATATGGGGCACCATTGGGCCATGGCATCCTGCTGTTGGGGTCAACCCAAGCACATGCCCCCCATCCCTGCAACACCGGCTGGTGAGCCCTGTCTATACACTCTGTGTTGCTCTAACTGTGGTAAGGGGCATGTCACAACTTATCACAAATGCATGTTTTGGAGCCACTGCTTGGGACGAGAAGTGGATCCAAAACAAATATCAGGAGGTGAGAGACCTTTGTTGCTCTTGCTCCAACTTAAACTCTAACACCACTATTCATGTCTAGATTGCATCAGGGGTCAGGCAAGATTAGGGGAGTTTGAATTTTTTGCCAGAACATGAATCATAGTTATTCACATTTGGACTATTTACTTAGTGTATTGGAAGATTCTTGTGATATACTATTTGTTCAGGAGCTGCCTCATTGCGTGATCCGACAAACAGTCTCAACATTGAACCCAGAAGGGGATGATATTGTTGTTAGATTGTGACCAGCTCTAGCCCCTATCTTAGTAGTCACATGATCTCTTTGCGCACAGACCATGTCCTGTAGGTATATATAGGGGGCACCTCCTTTGCTAATTGATTATCTTCTTCCCCACTTTTAGTGTGTATGTGAGTGTCTGTGTCTGAGTCTCTGCTCTCTTATCTTTCTCTGCTCTCTCCTCCTTTACATTCTGACAGTTGTGGGTGCTCCCAACACCCAAATTGGTTGTACATGGTGTGACCACCTGCCATGGCAATCCGTCAAGGGTTATGGCGTCTGTTCACAACTGCTTGACTAAACTTAGGCCCTCAATGGAGGGATCTGATCAACCACCACAATGTCCACATCCTCTTACTGTTTCCAGGAGATGGGGTGATTAATCTGATGAACATCTACTCCAACAAGTCATCCACTGCTATCAACCTGCTACATCAAGAGGTAGATAACCTCTCTACATTTCACTATGTGGGTGGCAATTTTAATTGCTACTCCTCAGTCTGAGATGCCATGGTGGCCCATCACTGGCAGTCTGCACAGCGTCTAGTTGATGTGTGCTCTGACCTCGGGTTCAGCTGGTCTAGGCTGACTAACCATGGGAATACCCTTATTCCACACAATCCAGAACTCAACGGCTTGGTCATAGACTTAATCTGGACCCAGCCACAACCTGATGCCATCAACTTTCCAAGGTTGGAACATGACCACAGGGAGACATTGGACCACGTTCCAATTTTGATTCTACTACCTATTGTGGAGGGAGACATCTGCATTACCTGAACAGTAGTTCCCAAGAGAAGCAACGAGGAGAAAGTGTTCCTTGGGGACATATGCCTAGGTTTGGGGCTTGTCAACATGACAGGCTTGGACTCTGACAACAAGATCAAAGCAGCAGCTCACACTGTTGCTGAGGTGTTCTCCAGGGCATGGCAACACCATGCCAAGGAGGTTGTCATCACCAATGGCTCTAAGTCATGGTGGGATGACAAGTGCAATGCCGCTATTAAGCACTACCATGAGATGCATAATCCTGCGGACTCCTTGATCTTCTCATTGAAGAACTTGCGTTTAGTGGCCTGTGTGGTGCACCAGAAAGACATGTAGATTGTATCTGAGCGTCAGCATCCCTGGGACCTTATTGCCTGCAGGAAGCAACACAACCTTCCTGTGTGTGAGGCCATTGCTTACAATGGTGAGCCTTGCCACAATATGGGCTCCCTCTGGGATGTCCTCCACAGTACTTACAACACTGTCTCCAGGTGGCAGTGTGACCTTACCATATTGGATCAACTTGACCCCTCCCGGGAGCAGGACTGGCTTTTATTCTCACAGAAAGAGATGATGGACACCCTTTTGGCATGCTTGTCCCAATCTGCGCCTGGTCTGGACCACATCACATGGTCTTACCTCAAGAGAACCCTCCCAATTGAGGACGTGACAGAGAAGTTCTTGGCAATAGCTGATGCCTGCATGAAGGTGGGGTATTGGCCATCACATTTCAAGGAGTCTGTCTTGGTGATCATTCCAAAACTGGGAAAGCCCACATGCTTGACCCCAAAGTTGTTCAGGCCTATTGCGCTTCTGAACACTTTGGGCAAACTGATCAAGAAAATGATCTCTATGCACCTCCAGTTTGGCTGTGTCAAGCACAAGGTGTTTCATCCCAACCAGCACAGCAGTTATTAAAATCTTGTTAGATTTGCTCTAGACAGTCCTTAGATGTAGTATAGAGATGTGGACTTAGTGGTATAGATAGGTAGTTAGATCAATAGGTCATGTGACTTGATATTGAACTTGCCTGTGGACACATTCTTGACTCTTAGTCTTTTACCAGTGTCCACAGGTAAGTAGTTGTTATATCTTATGAATACAGTCTTTTACCAGTGTCTACAGATCCCCTGGTGTGATTCCTAAGCTGCTAGGACTGCTAGTCAGTCAACCACTGCCTTGTATTCTAACAAATCTAAGGCAGTGGTGAGCTCTAGAGACCTCAGGAATCACTCAGGGAGCAGACAGATCACACAGAACACTGTGGACAACTGTAAATGACTGAGAGTCAAGAAAGCATCCACAGGCAAGTTCAATATGCAGTCATGTGATCTACTGACTAAGGATATCTCACATGATCACCAAGTCCATCAACACATCATAAATACTTGATGGCTGTCCAGAGCACTTCTAACAAGTATTTGACAGAGGTCAACTGAGGATACTGGTGTGTTCCTAATTCATCCCATTTAAGCGGGGTGGGCCAAGGGCCTCAAGATGAGTGTTATTGCATGCAATATCGCTCAATTCTTCCCATCTCTGAATCACAAAATGCTCCTTGGCATTCTTGCCAAGCAGGGATTCCCAGCATGTGTCTGCCAGTTCTTTGCTTCTTATCTGGTCAGCAGGGGCACAAGGTACCTTTGGAACTCATTCTCTTCTGATCTCAGGTCGACTGACATGGGCATGGGTTAGGGCTCTGCCCTCTCTCCAGTCCTGTCAGCCCTATACTTGGCGCTGGTTACCTGGCTCTTTGAGCAATGGGTGGCGCATGTTGGGTGCAATATCCTGTCATATGTTGATGATGGTACACTCATTGTCCAGCATCAAACACTGGAAGACAACCTGCCACCTTTGCACAAGGTGTACAGGTTATGTTTAATCTCTTTGATGCATTTGGACTTGTTATGGAACATAGTAAGTCTGAGCTTTTTCATTTCATGCAGTAGCATGATGATGCAAACCTGTCAATTGTGCTTGATTTTGAGCCATTCATGGATGCTTCTCCCCTCAAGCCTAAGACCTTCTGGAGGTACCTGGGCTTCTATTTTGACCAGACCCTCTCCTTCTGGGAGCATGTCCAGTACTACTCCACCAAGGCTATCTCCACCGTCCATGCAATGGGAATGCTTGGTAACTTGCTTTGGGGGCTTACCCCTGAGCAGAAGAGAATTTTTTACTGGGCCTGCATTGTGCTAATTGCAATGTATGGCTTCTGTTTATAGTACAATGACTTTGCTAGGTGCTAAGGTGATTTTCAGTCACTCACCAAGGTGCAGCATTGTGCTGCTCTCTGGATTATTAGCACCTTCAGGACATCTCCAATGAGTGGGTGTGAGGCTCTGGCAGGCCTTATACCTATTCACTTGCATTTGAGAAAATTAGTGTTGCACACCACTTATAGGGTCGCAACTCTCTCTAGGACTCACCCTGTCTGGTCTTTGATGGGCAGGCATGATGCCCTGGGTGCCCATGTGCACCAGTGGCACATCAACAACCTTGGCACCAAGGCATTCTTGGTGACCAAGTCTATGGCTGTGGATGTAGCTGGAAAGCTCCCATGCCTGACAGAGACCTTCAATGTGGATAGCAATGCAGCTCACCCTGGCAATCAGATCATGGATGTCTTTTCCAATAGGGTTAGTTTCCATCCCAGACCCAATGGTGCCTCTGCTGATGAGCAGACCACCTTACTTGATGCCATTTTGCTCAAAGCAAAGGGCAAAGACTGCTCTGCTATTGTGGCATGTGACAGCTCTGTCCCCCAGGATAGCACTGTGCAGGCCTTGGCTGCAGCTAGGGTCTGGATCAGAGATCACATGGTGAGACGGACTCACTAGGCCTCTGGCAGGGCTACGGCACCTGATGCTGAGCTCCATGCCATCAGAGCTGGCATCAGCATGGCTACAGCTATTGCCAGAGTCAATCACATATATGTTTTCACGGACCACCTGCCTTCTGCAGAGCGGGCAGTTGATCCAGGAATTCACTCAGGTCAGTGGAGGTCTCTCGAGGTCTGCACTAAGTTGCAATCCTGGCTGGGGGCTGACTCAGTGAGGTGCATTTCTTTCATTTTGGTAATTTCCAAGCTGAAGTGGAGTGTCCACCAGAATGTTCACAGGTATGTGAGTGACCAGTCATTCTCCATAGCGCATGGCAGGCACCCTGCCACGTCGCTAGCCTATCTTTGTACAGCCAAGGTTGTGGCCTGTTGGGCTGAGTGGAACAGACTGTTCTGCACATCCAAATACCTCAGAAGAGGTTTTCTCTGTCTTTGTGATAACAATGACAAGGATCTTAAGCCATCATACCTCAGGGGAGGCACATGGCTTAAACATCTGGAGACTCCCACACTATGCACTAGGGTCTGCTGCTGCATCCTCAACCACACTCCTATTGGGGCATTTCAAGCTTGGTTTAACCTATCCAATGAGGTAGGCTGCCCTTGTGGTTCTCCTCTGCAGACCTGCAAGCATCTCTTAGTATCCTGTACAAGGGTATTCAAATGTGGCTATGAAGGAGTGCCTACACGTTTCCAACAAGTCAGTGACTTTTGCAAGGAGAACCCATGGATGTTCTCCTTTGCACCATCTCCCATGGAATGATCAGCAGTCTGATGGCCTTCTTCAGGGTCTGCTGGTTTTTGGCTTCTTGGTGGGTCTATCTCAGCTCACATAGGTGTGTGCAGCCAGGGGTGGGAACCAGCTCAGGGTGGTAAACAACCAGCACTCCCCACTGGTAGTACTGCTTTGTTTAAAGCTTGGCTCTGTAGATCCCTCCAGGGCAGACAGGCTTTGAATCACACACTCAAACGCATCAAAAAGATTAAACATGATTCTGTATGACTTGCTGTGATGGCACAAAACATTTTGGCTGTGTATTCATGCAAAATAAAACAATATCACACTTAACCACCCACTCTCAAGTACTTCATATCAAAGAACCAACACTATAGAAAGACAAAGTTCCAATTGCAAAGTCATCTCATGAGCCCTCTCAAGACAGCCAGATCAGAGTAGCTACAGCTACAGTATAACATTGAGACTTAGCAGCAGCAGTCAGGGTGTATAACTTATGACTAGTAGTGATCTCACCCTTT
>JANIEX010000369.1:0-35377 GCA_027627405.1 Leucocoprinus birnbaumii
GGCAGCGACAACAAAGGAGAGGAAGAGAAGGACGGCCTTAGTGAAGGACATGGCGGAAGGAGTGGCAGGCTCTGCGGCTTAAAGGAGAGGAGGGTACTTATACAACGAGCGGACGAGGATCAACGAACGCAACTCAAGCAGACGCTCTTTCTACCTTTTCGCGTAACCACCCAAGCTTTGATCTGTTGCCTCCTGTTTGTTCTCACAACGTGCCTCACACGCTCGCCTCCCATGCACAAATTTTCACTCCACTGAAAAATACACAGTACCCCATTTATCTAAATCAGATCCCGGCGCTCGCTTTCGCCGCGTACATTTTTACCAGACTCGTGCCTCGCCGTGTCCCCCAAGCTCTTCGCGTACGCATCTATCTGCCCCAGCAGCAATAGGCTTTCAAGCCTGCTGGGCTCCGCTGGGATCTTGAACAGCCGCGAGACATCTTCCTCTGGCAGTGGCGCAAGCCCCTGCGCAATGCGCGCTTGGTTCTCCTCCTTCCGCTTGGCAATGTAGTTATCTGCCTTTGCTCGTTCTCGAGCGATCTGCCGTATCAGATACGACACATTGCCGTCCTCTGCCCGATACGCATCCACTGCCTCCACGATTTGCTCCAGGTTCCGTGTCACACCGCCAGTCCCTAGGTCGAGCGCAGAATAGGAGGGCCCAACCGCTGCTTCGTATGCCTCGTTGGGACCGGCATCAGCGACTGGTGATGGTATCGACTTCGTCAGAGTACCGAGGAATGAGCTCAGAAGAGGATTTGTGCGGATTTTGAGAGGGACTTCCTCCAGAATCGAAGAGAAAGTCAGTCGGTGGTTGATCAGGCTGCAACGACCCCTCGTCAGCACATGGTCCAAAAGTTAGAGAATGAAAAGCCCCGCGTAGGCACGCTGAGCCTTCGATCTACCTCGCCGTGTTAAAATTAGATTTCTTGTATGCATCCATAAACGCAGCGGTCAACCGGTACGCGCGGAACGAAGCATTTCCCCGTGCTGTTTGCGAGATATCTGGTCGACGGTGCGATGGCGGTCATTAGCTTCGCCAAGCTCATTCAGGAGATAGACTGACCGTGTACAATCACAACCCCTCCGTGGCGCAGTTTCTCCTGATGAATAGCCTGAGTGTCGACCAATGTCTGATTGAAAAAAGCACCGAGCGTCGTGGCTTGGTAGAACCCGACGACACTGTCATCAGCTTGCACTTCCTTCAATGACCGCAGCATCGCTGCCTGGTGCCGAGCTGAAGACAATGGTGATACGTTAATCTTCGTCTTGATTCACATATACCTTGCATACCAATCGTTTTAGCAGACTTTTCGTCGTCGTCGTGTGCATGATATGGCAAAGGGAATGAATTCGAAACCTCCAGGGTGCCGTCCAAGTCAAGACCAAGTAACAGTCCATGAGCAGTAGTAGAAGGAGCTTCGCGTGCATGTTTAATGATTTTACTGACGACCTAAGCATGTAGCTGAGCATTTTGCAAGAGACAGATAGGTTCCGAAGTTGTGAAACCATGAAGTTCTAAGAAGAACAGAACCTTACCATGCCATCTAGTTGAACATTCGTGAGTGGGATTTCGGCCTCGATATCAATCACTTTGGCCATCGAAGCTGGGATCGCTTCATATTTTGGTTGTGGCGTAGCCGGGGTAGCCGAAGGTGCAGGAAGAGATGCTGCAAGCGCAGCAGCCATAGAAGGTGCGGCCATGTTTTTTGAGATTGTAGACGAGTCCCTAATCAGCAAGTGAATAGCAGCGTCGTTGACGAAAATCCTTGAAGCCGATGCCAAACAGGGCCAAATATATACTATAGTACCGTGGTAATCTGATATCCTTCTTTGATTTATTCCGAATCTCGAAAATTTATACCACGACGAGCTCGGAAGACCTCTCCGAATTCTTCGAGCCCATAGCCCAGACCCTTGCTTGGCTTAGGCCACGATGCTGAATGTGTGGGTGTGTGATAAACGCCGTCGCCGCAACAGCTGCCCTTGCGTGCAGTTCATCGCTGAGTTTTAATGGCAAAAGTCTCCGAAAACAGACGGAAAACGTTATTCGGTTGAGGCCTATAAAACACATGTGACATTGTTCTTCGCCACTACAGAAAAGCATAAAGAGAGAGACTTTAGTGCAGAGGAGCTCATCGAGACTTGACTTGAGTCTATTAATGTCCTGTACATGGAGAATGCTGACAAAGCTTTACGGGATGCTTGGGGTTCTGGAGAGAGTTGGGAATAAGTCCGCTTCGCTCTTGACTTCCCCCCCCCCCCACTGCAGGGCATTATTCTCCTGTGTCATTATGGGCCTCTCCCGTTCTGCAAGAATCATTACGCTTCTTTTCATTGACATACTTTTCTTCTTCATCGAACTCATTGTCGGTTCGTGCCGTTTAGTCAGCCCTTCATTTTATTATGATCTTTACAATGAGTAGGATATGCGGTTGGATCTCTTGCTCTCGTCGCAGACGCCTTCCATATGTTGAAGTACGTCAATGTCTATCACGAATCTTCCTCGGAAATCTCAGACCAACCGGTTTACCAGTGATGTGCTGAGTCTCATTGTGGCTCTGTACGCCATAAAGGTTATTCAATTCCCTTTTCACACCCTCGGTAATCTTCTGACTCCCTGTGCTTAGCTCACCGCATCCAACAACACCGATTCCCGCTATTCATATGGCTGGCATCGGGCCGAAATTTTGGCAGCTCTGGTGAACGGCGTCTTCCTCTTGGCACTCTGCTTCTCAATTTCCTTGGAGGCCTTGGAGCGGTTTTTCAAGACTCCAGGTACAGTCGTCACCGCTATGATTGGTCCATGTCATCTCATACGTCTTCAGAGGTCTCCAATCCTAAGCTGGTCGTCCTCGTTGGGTGTCTCGGCTTGGTCTCTAACTTCGTTGGGCTGTTCCTGTTCCACGGTATGTATACCGCGTCTCCACAAATTCTCGAGGTCTGACGAGTAGCCCTAGAGCATTCCCACTCGCATGACCAATCTCGTGACCAACAACGCTCCAAACCCCCGAGTGTCAATGGCACTTCTCGGCTAAGCCCGACCAACGGAGAAGTCGCACCCACGAAAAGAATTGCCATACCCCATCAAAATGGATCAACTTCTCCAGATCCAGATGCAGCATACTCACTCTACGACCACCCAGCCGCAACTCGCGCCCGCCTAGCCTTAACCGCACACGAACTTGCCCAAGCTCAGTCTTCTTCTCAGACGCACCCTAACTTTTCGCAGCATGGTCGCCACAACTCCGATATTTCTGACAGCCCCAAACATTCGCGCCATCGACGACGTTCAATGCCAGTGGCGGATCCTATCAGCCACGAGGTTCTGCCTTCGCCTTTGGATGAAGGGACACCTTTGCTTCGGGATGACTCTGAGTCTGCTTCTGCGAAATCGCAACGCCACTCTCATTCGGGTTCAATGAACATGCAAGCTCTTGTATTACATGTTTTGGGCGATGCACTTGGCAACGTGGGCGTCATTGCTACTGGCCTTGTTATCTGGAAGACGTCATGGTCGTTCAAATACTACTTCGACCCCATCATCAGTCTAGTTATTACTCTCATCATATTCTCTAGCGCACTTCCGCTTGGTGAGTAATTGTCAAAAAATTACGCTGGAAATGATTTAATTGTTTTTATGAACAGTGCGCAGCACCTCCTTCATTCTTCTCCAAGGAGTTCCAGCAACCGTTGATCTAGATGAGGTGAAATCATCTATTTTAGCAGTTCCCGGAGTCATCTCGTTACACGAACTGCACGTCTGGCAATTATCAGAAACCAAAATTGTGGCATCAGTCCATGTACTCTCTGAGAGGCGACAGGACTTTATGCACATAGCTGAAAGCATTCGAACAAGCCTTCACCATCTTGGAATCCATTCCTGTACCATCCAGCCTGAATATACCCCCTCTGACACACCTGACCACTCAAAGGTTTGTCGTTTTTGTTTGAATGGGTGTATTGTGTGCTCTAACAATGAATTTAGCAACCTACTGATGAATCCTCCTGTCTCGTGCCCTGCCCTCCTGATCAAGCTTGCGATCCCACTCAAAATGCTTGTTGTCGTAAGTCTTGCTCCACTACCCTTGCGTCATTACCTAGTACTCACTATTCCATAGCACCCGTAACAATTGATGTATAAACTTTCGTATTCCTACGTTCACGATTGCTCTCCTGTACATACAATAGATTTCTATGCATTTAATTCGGTCACAAAAAAGAGGAAGTTAGACACAAATCCCTGAGAAGCGGCTAACTTCTGAGCAACTAGATTACCAGCAGGCTTGTCCTTTTGTGCCCGCAATTCGGCAGCCAATTGCCTAACCATAGCCGGACTGTGCTGTCCCAGGACGGGTCTGTGCTCGCCGCACACGGTTCGAACGGCCCAGTCCAGGTGCGCTGCTGCAGTGAGTGCAGAAGAAATGATGGTAACCAGGATGTCAGCAGTAGCGTTCTGCTCCGCCGGCTGTTGGGAGTCAATGCTGTTGATGAGGGAGGGAAGCACAACGTGCAAGAATATGGGTAACAATGGCGGGGTTTCGGAAGATCTTGGGGTAGCTAAGACGAAAGTTGCCATGCGCTTCACGATCTCGGTCTCCCTCATGCTACCCGAGATGACTATTTCCGACCAGAAGTACTGGAGGAATTTCGTTGGTGGTGAGATACGTAAACATTTTTCAACGTTGAGTCTGGGTGCCTTCTGACTAGATGCTGCAGTAATGGCGGCATGGATATCCTGTTTTGATTGTTCTTCCCAGTTGAGGAGATTCACAGGACCCGTCTTGCCAGTATCTACGCTAAAGTCAGATGGGGTTCAAGGCGTTGACGCAAGAGATATTTGAATACCCGGTTTGTTCTTGCCAGTGACCTCGGCTAGTTTGCTTCGGATCGCATTGACATTGAACGTGGCAATACTTTTGGTTCGTTTCATCGTCGTGAGACCATAAAGTTGATCCTTGCATAGTAACAGCACTGGTCGGGGGCAGGATGGCGACAGGATGAAAGTCTGAAGAATATCAAGGAACGCCGGGGACGTTAATCTACTGGCATAGGTTACTCAAGACAATGGAACAGTCAAATCCGCCTACCTGCTTGACTCAAAATCTTTCAAAACTCCCCTAATGACGTTAAATAAGGTCCAATTGAGGAGCGAGCTGGTGAAATACGACAACCCGTTGTTCAAGACTTCAGGATCCAGTTTGGACCTGAGAGCCTGAGCAACAAGGCTTGCTGATAGTCGTAATAAAAGCCGAGGTGGCGTAGATCTTGTTGGTCATAAATCAGTTTAGGCTTCACAATGGTTGGGGAAAGCGACAAAACCTTATGATGTTATCTTCAATACCTTCACTATTGGTGTCAAAAAGCGCTTTGAACCATGCAGCGAAGGAAGTGGCCTCGTCTGCCGAAAGTGTTCCAGGATCTTGGACATTAGTTGACGAAAAGAGATGGGAAGCGGAGATAGTTTGATCCATCAGCGAGTAATTGGTTGGGCTCAGCTACAATAGGTGGTGAGCATTCAATCCGCTATTGTAGTAGAAAATGAACAAGTGCTGACTCGGAATCGCACAATCGTATATTGTACTAGGAGTACCACGTCTCCAAGATGGCTGACCGCGGTTTGTGGATCCCCTTGTCCTTGCTTAGCGCATTTTATCCTTAAATGCACTAGAGACTTACCGACCGTACTACAGTCGTATTCCTCCAGAAATTTCAAAGCCCGGAATACAACCTCTGTGAGCTTCACGTGGAGTGCAAGGATGTCTAAAGCATGATCACTAGTATAGAGAATTTTGCATAGGTGACTGAGGTCATCAGTATCGAGGGAGGTAGTGAATTGGGTATAGCGCTGGAGACGTTGGAATTAGTGGGCTCTCCGCGGTCGGAGGAGATAATAAGGCGAGCTTACCTTTAGCACGACGTGGGCAAAGGTATAGTGAGTGCTACTGTCACGCCAGATGCGAGACACCCAATTGCACGCATCGGCTACTTCTACATCTAGCCCCAGTTTACTTTCAAGGTATAACTGTTAATGACATGTCAGTATCGCTACTGCTTCCTCAAGGCAATGGCCACATACCGCAAAGTCAGCCCCAGCTTCTTGCGCTTCGGCCAATAGCCTTGATCCATTCTCTAAACTGAAAGTAGGGTCTAGCTGAAGCGCAAAGTTGGAGTCCAGCAGGTCGTGACGAATGAGAGAATGAAGCAGGTCCCTATTGAACGATCGACCTCTACAAACATGACGTGAGCTAGCACCAATCAACTATCGAGCTGGCACTCACAAGTCATCATCGGAACTTCCAGTAGCATGAGATAAGATGTGCTCGCATTCAACAATCAGGTCGGGTCTTCGGTAGATATATTCCAGAGCTGATGTCATTGCACTCCTCTATACGGAATTCAAGACCCAGTAAACTGCCATAGCTGCTGACTTACCCAGTCTCCTTTGGATGTGTGATCTCCCTTGTTCGCAGCTTCAAACGATGTAAGCAGGGAGGGGAGCTATGACACTAGTAAGAGTGGATACAGTTTGACAGTCGCTCATACCCACACGGCCAACGATGAAGGATCTCCAGATAGTACTCGTCCTCGGATTTTGTGCCAGGCACATGAGCGTTGCTGTGAGCAGTTGGGTATAGAAAACCCTCGGTGTCCATGCTGTCCATCGAAATATAGCAATTAATACAGCTACTGCGTCATTGGTGCTACCAAGTCCATAGTCGTGGCCACGTTGATGTATCTAGAAGACATTAGTTACGAGTCAACCATTAGTGGGAATAGACCAACCCACTGGTGTAACACGAGACTAAAAGTGATAACGTCCGAGTCTGAGCCTTGAACATCGGTTTTTCCCATGCTGAGCTGCATTGACTGGATCATTTGCGCCTCTCGTGCGGCCTTCATATCATCTCCCATGGAGAGACTCAGAGAAAAAATAAAAGTCTCAAGCATTTGACGGAGGTTTGTGTCCAAATCATAGCCAGAGAGATCATTGGCGTCGGTGTAAAGTATGGCGGCCTGTGTGTTGGATATTTGCGAGAAATCAGATATGCAGGATAAAAGGAGAGCAGTGAGCTGTGAGGCGGAGTGGGTTAACTGGTGGAAATGCGACATTGGTAGCGTAAAAGTAGTGCGATAGAGGGCCATTGCATCCTGGATCTTATTCAAAATGGTAGCGGGTGTTTCAGAAAACGAAACGACGGATCCGATGGGTGCCATTCCAGATTCATAATGGGCTTCGAGGGCAACTCTGCAAAGTAGGTCCAATGTTGCAACAGTGTGCAAATCCGGAGATCGAGCAGCTTGAAGGAAAGTAGTGACGTATGTTGCAAGAGACAACACCCCGTTATGTATTGCATGTTTCAAGTATCCTTGTAGCTCAGAGTCACCTGGATAGGACGAGAAAAGCACAAGTATCGAGTCTACGATTCCGTTGGAAGTTCCACTTTAGCGAGTCATACATTTCTACAGCGGAGGGACGAACTGCTCAAATTGGTCTCCATAACGTCATGGGATTGAGGGAGAGTGCTTTTGTCGATGAATTTGCGACACATAGCCAACCACTACGAGAACATGCCTTAGTAGTGACTGAATTTCTTAGTAAAGCTGCGAAGCGTACCTTCGGGGCAGAGAATCCACTTTGGAAACAGTTTCGTGTCAATTCATCAAGGTTCATATTCATTGTGACAGTGGATTAATAGGCTTTGGCCCAGGATTAAGTGAGCAAGGATAAAACAGACCAACGACTCATGCTCAGGGTATATAATTTACAGGGTCAAATTTCATCCCACGCTCTAAGAATGTTGGAACGTCACTACTTGAACACTTGAACGCACACTATGATGATATGTTCCAACATCGCAGCTACCTATTGACCTGGTGTATATGTGGACATTGCTTGCCGAGACGACGATCTAGGGAGGAACATCAGGGTTAGCTGGACGAAATGACCCCGCTCCCTGGCGTATCGGTATCCCAGAACTCAAGATCTACGGTCTACTAAGTTCTGCGCGTTTCTTGCATTCACAAATTAGCTCAATTAGCTCACCCATTATACGTCTCGTGGCATCTCTGATCCTGTTTCTGGTACCCCACCAACCCTGGTATCAACTCTGGAGTCTGAATCCCTCCTTCCTCCATGGATCCTTGCTTTCCTCCCCATGACTGCGCACTGTACAGGAACGTTTGGAACAGTTTGGTGCATTTTCGGGATCACGCGATTGCTCTTGCCTTGAAATCTGAGCCTTTGACCATTTAACAACAACCGAAACATACATCCGAACTTATTCGTATTTTCAGGCCTATGATGACCTTCCTGTTGACTTCATACTTTAGAGCTTCGAGAAACGGGCTTACATAGACCCGAGGTCCTAGCGTTGAATATGCATAACATTTTAGTCGGAAATCGAATCCAGAATAGCCTCGTAAACAGGTGTTACTCGTCAATCCTAGAATCTACACATAGTGAACTCGGCAGCACCCTCCCGTTTGCCAAGTAGATACTCCCCCAATTCTTGATTCTGTCCGCCACAATGAGAGGCCGTTACCCTGCATTAAACCGAGAAAGACTTACAGCACGTTCTAGCTCCAAAAGCTTAAGCTTTAATACAGAAACTTCGTGCTGTAGGCCCGAGACCGTGCTCTGTGCACAGCTCTGAGTAAAATCCGCAAGAGACAACCGGCCAAACGTACCTTGGCCGTTTTCGAGTTTAGACCGCGAAATGGCTCCAATTCAGCCGCAGAGACTGGGCAGCAACCAGCCCTTCAGTCGCGGTCAGTCTTCTTGGTGTATCAGTCAGAAAGAAACTTACTCAAATAGCTGGGCGTGCAGCTTGTCGACGTGGGCTTCAAGGCTGGCCAGATAAATCGTTCGCCGATGAGGGGCCCCTAGTGCTTGTCTGAGAGTCTCGTTATCTCGGTGATGGGATTCGGACCGCCGGACATGGCTACTTACAACTCGTATGGGTTGAAAAGGGATTTTTCGAGCGCATGATTCCAGATTCGACGTCTTTTGCTATCATCCTTCTTCGACACCAGACGGGTGTATGGGTGTACTATGCGCAGTCGACTGGAAGATGTCCGATTCGTAACAAATTGTTTCTGGGGCGTATGTGCCCGTCCGAGCCCCATGCTGGGAGTCATTTCGCCGAGAGAGCTGCTCGAGCTGTCGCTTGAGGACGAGGAGCAGCAGGCTTGAGAGCTGCCCTGGTCTGACTCCGAGGCGGACTCGGACAATGTACTGTGTATCATACCCGAATCCATACTAGATGCAGCGACTTCGAGAGGTTCGAACAAAGCGATGAGCCCGTGCGTAAAGCCTGAGATAATTTAAGTGAACCGTGAGGGTGGATGGTCGACTTCTACTAGAGAAGGGATGGGCCGATGTGACAGTGCAGGTCATTTATATGCGAGTACGGACTTGTCTTGTATGGATCTGAGATGGCACGGTCAAGTACTATACAGAGACTTGGGACGTCCAAGGTTGCACGGTGCACCAAGGAATCATGAGAGCGGCCTGATGTCAGAGTATCGGGCTCAATGTCTGAAGAGCATAAAAGGTAACCATCCCGCTCGATCCGCGCTTTGGCCACCAGATTCCTTGAATCTAGCATTCAGTTCGTGCAGATTTCAATAGATCTGTCCACCTGGACATAATGATCCGACTATTGGAGGAGCATCGTAATGAATAACCTTTCTGCCGCGACGTGGCTTTTGGTTCTCGTCACCCAACCATGTCACATTACTACTTGGTTTTGGTTCGTCTCCCAAATGGTTTCGCTTCATCCAGATCTGTCTAAGTCCCTGGATGGCCTTCACTCCGCAACTCTTGCGTGACCATGGCCCGATCGCGATAGTCTGAGGGTTCCGAAACTGTCTCCGTGCTCGCCCATGGAATTATTATAGCCTGAGGTTGAAAGTTCTACGACGAGCCGCTAGCCTCGGGAAGATATTCAGTACGTCCCCCCAGAGGTACAACTCTGGCAGGCCCGTTACGACGAGGACTTTTACCATTTTTCGAAACTCCTTCGAATGGTCTCGGTGGGCTTCTTGCGCTAAAACCGTGCGACCTAGGCCAAGCGCTTTTTTGGGTCGACTATGGCTTCGCCGCCATGTCCTTTGTTTGTGCTGGCCACATCTTGCCAATAATCAATCAATCACCTCCCTGTGCTACAATTATGCAGAATGTCTGCTTTGACCGCTCACACGGCATACGAAGAGTGAAACTCTTGTAGCTCACAGGACATTTGCTGAGCAAAGTTGATTCAACCAGATGCCCTCGAGCAACTGAGAGATCTGGGTCTGATCCCTTTCAGTAATAGACCTTCCTGTTCTACGGACAGGTTCCTGAATTTACCTCTCTCAAGATCCCACTGGCAGATCTAACGTTGCTCTACCTCAATATCTGGGATCTTGTCATTCACCGCTGCCTGATATGTAGCCACATGGGCCATCCTCGTCTCGGCAATTATCATCCGCCAAACTCTCTCCGTGGTACTGTCGATTACGCCCACCACTTACGTGTAGGAGCAAAGCCATTTTGGGTAAACGAACTCGCGTGAATGCTTCCACCGCTTTCGTACATCTCGTATATATACAAGGAACTCCATCGTGACTACGGAAATTCGCAGATCTTTTACCCAGCTCGTGGATGTGGTCATGGAGGATTACAAGGTCAACTATCACGCTCTCCCTAACGTCTCCCATTATTCACCGGATAGCGGCGAGGTAAGAATCGTGAGGAATTTGTCCACTGTTTTAACCGACTCCCTGACAAACTTGTCACCACAAGTCCAATAGTATCATCGCGAGGAACGATACACCTTGGGTACCGTCTTACGATGCAACGTTCTACCGAATTAATGCAGACGCGCATGAGCCCTTCCGGACGGCCGTAGAGACGCGAGGCTACACCGATACCAAGAACGACGGGGCCGTTTGTTGGGCAGACTCACCTAGGTACAACCCAGGTCAAAGGGCGTCATCCTACACAACAGAAGTTTTCGCACCTATCCCAACACCTGGATATGCTCAATTCCTGGGAGCTGACTCAGAACTGGGCTATCCCGATGATTATGTGATTTCGGAAAGTCGTTCAACACTGCATCGCCTTCCTACTCCCCATCCAGTTGATTATCGACCCTTTCCCGGATTTCAACAGCACGACTATGCCGCTGTCCCGTCTCCTCATCTACCTAGCGTTCCCTTATCCCGGTCAACCTTTCCTACCCCAAGCGAACTGCTTGTCGAGCTCTCTTCCCAGGGGCTAGGATCCAGCTCAGGTTCTCACCAACGGCCAGTCTACCCGCAAGATCATCATCCGTCTGTTCCCCTCATGGGCTATCCGAGGCCTCAACGGCCGTCCTTTTGCCATGCCCCTCCCGCTGCTCCAGTTGCAGACTCGGCTACTCTCACCCCTTCGGCCTCTCTGGGCGAACGAACGACCGAGACCATCACATCGCACGAAAAGAAGAGGCATTATTTAGAATGTTTGGAACACTATGTTCTCTTTCTCCATCAACATTTCGAGGCAAACGGTCTTCAGCCTGCCCCAATTGAGCGAATCTCAAGTTATCGGTGCCTCAGCAGCCGCTCTATTCGCGTAAGTGTCTCTTTGATCAAGGTAGACTCGAGGAGTCGCTGATTGGGTCAATATTTCTGCAGTCGCTGCTCATTCATATGGAGAAAACAGCTCAGCAAATGAGGGAAACGGTATATAGAGCAGAACAGAGGGTGCGTATTTAAAGAGCTTAGAAACTCAGCTACTCAAGCAAATCTACCTGACTAGTTTATACACCTCCGCGAGGCAGTCCAGCAAGTCGAAAACGACGCAGAGTTGGCGCATGCGGGAAAAGACAACTAAGCAGAGTCAACATCAGTGGATACGAGTTAGTCAATGAACGGGAAAGTCCCCATAGTGTAGTGCATTCTCTTGTCGCGAGGTATAGATGTGTTTATAAAATCACACCCACCGCGCTTGAAGCTTGAAAGGTCAATTGAGGCAAGGATCAGAGGAAGCGCACAGGCATATACTTCCACCCACCCAATTAACAGCGAATTGCAGACCGTACGATTGATACAAATGCTAAACCTTTGACCCAGGGAGCTAGGAATGAACACACGAGGTGAATATAGCGGAAATGTGTTCAGAAGCGGTACCATTGGAGTCACTATTTCGTACGGCAGATTATCGCCACTGTTTGCGATCGATATGACCAGTGTTCTTCCCTGACAGTGGCCCCGTTTGAGGCAGAACACGCCCGGTAGCTGTATACTACTTATGGTGAACATGATATCATGCGGAAGGGAAGGCTTGGCGGTTTGAAAGCTTCACAATCACAAGCTTGAAAGTACACACAGAGTAGCTGTTAACTAGCGCCACAGGCCTACACGCTCCTGAAAGGTAGTCGAGCTCCCTAATTCAGATGGAAAGCTTGTCTAGAACCCCGAGGGTGCAACATCGGAAGGTGATGGTTGATCGTATACCGCCAGAAATACCCCAGACGAAGCGATCACACTCATGCCAAGGGTTACAAACTTATGTGAGATCGCTCTCGGGAGAATGAGAATGCCAAGGGTAGTGGGCTTGACGATTCTCTTATAAGCGCAACATGGTTGTGAAATCACAGACAATGAAGTACGGGGGAAGATTGACTTAGTTTTGATTGTCGATTCCGCATGACGAATGATCTACTCATTATTGCATATCGGTGTATCTGTAGGCTGGGGGACCAGTTTCCTTGATTTCACTCAGATGAGAAAGATTATTCAGAGGGGTGTCAACAAATACCGATAGAAGCATCGAGACTCGTTGTCAATGCCGAGTATATCCTTCAAATCTAATCGTTCCCAAAGGCGGAATTAATGAGAAAACATAGCAAGAACAGTTAAGTAAACATCACTTAGAAAGTAGCATGCCGTCAACTGCGGTGCAAACGAAAACGGCGCCCAAACAGCCATTCGAAAATGCAGTTATGTCGAGACTCGACTGCCAACTAACCAAGTCTTTTAAAAGAGTAAGTACAGGAATATAGAGCGCGGATTAAACTCACCGTTGTAATGTCTACTGCTCATCGTCTTGAGCCATGAATTTGTGTTTTGTCCGTGATGCTACCTCTGTCATACCCCGACCACTACCCGTAACACCAACTGCGAAAAGGATGGAATCAGAATCGAGCACAAGGGTGAAACGCAGACAGACCTTTTCCTGTAGGGTTATCAGGAGTCTTGAAAATACTTGTCCCACTGATCCCTGCAATGTGAACCCCTTTCTTCTCCGATTTCTTTGCAAACTTCTGCCAGCTAGCCTGCTTTTCCGTCTGCTCCTTGGCCTTTGCAGCTCTGACCTCGAGTTTCTTCTCGTTCTTCTTCTTTTTTCTTTCCCTCTCCTCCTCTTCAACTTTAGTCAGTTTGCGCTTGTTGGACGATGCAGCGGTGGTCGAATAGTTTGGAGGAAGCTGCTTCAAGTCGGCGGCTTTCACCAATTCCGTTGTATTGTACCCCTTGAAGACAATGCTGTATACTCGATTCTCTGCTGAGCCTCCGAGAGACGTGATTCGAGCTGGATACCAAGCGTTGTCCTTAGAGTACTTTGCAAGGCACTCGTCTCCTGCACCCCATGTGTGGGCAGGTGTCAACGTAGCTGATCGCCGAGAGCCATCGCCCTTTAATGATGATGCGGCCTCTGCCTGCGCAATAGCAGCTTCAGTGAGCTGAATGAGTTCTTGAAGCTCAGAACGGAGAGATGCGAGTTCTGCATTGTCTGGGTCAGTGGAGAGCGCTCCTTCAACCTGGGATAACTGGACTTGATAAGTCTCCAGATCTGCCTTGTCCATGATAGTTATCGTCACAGCCGAAGATATATATCGAGGGGAGAGTATTGATAGAGGTCGAGGAAATCTACAGCAATGCTGAGAGGCTGAGAGTAAGGTGACAAGGAGCGTGGGAATGATGTAGATGCTGTACAAGGCATGAGTAATTTACAAGTTAAATAGCGCTCATGCTTACCACGACCCAACCACGACCTTGGCAAAATGTGGTCGTGATTAGAGTCTCAACGAGGAGGCCGATCATTTGTGCCTAACGAAAGGAGTTGGAACCATTCTAAAGCCCTTGGTCATTCTCAGCATATTTAGATACGATCTCCGGTAGTCAAATGATTTTAATTATTAGAAGTATACTTTTGTTACAAACTTGTCCACTGCTGGTTCAATCCCATATCCCTCCGCGATCTAGTCTAACTTTTTTGTCCTGTTTGGCTTTGCTACCTTGAGGGCGGCCGATCTGACGCGTGCTCCGTTTTGCATGGTATTTCCGTTGCTGTTGCGAACGATTTTTGGAGAGATCAGACGTCACCTTGTTTCTAATCTCTGACAGATTCAAAGATTCTAGCCGCTGAGAAAGGCGGTCTGATGATGGCGAGCGAAGATCGCTCTCTGGAACTGGGTTCCGTAAAGAATTATCGGGCATGGTCGTTGCCTCCAATTCATGATCGATATTTGCAGCTGCTTCGTCAGTCCCCACCTTAATTTGAGGGGGACGCTGGTCGAAACGATTCGCCCCTGGCTCGTCAAGGTTAGGTTTCCGAGTTTCAGTGCCCACATCCAATCGATCATCCCCCGCAAGCCCATTTCCTGTCTCCTCCGATTCTTCTTCCTCTTCTTCCTCTTCTTCCTCTTCCTCCTCTTCCTCCTCTTCCTCCTCCTCCTCCTCCTCTCCTTCGCTTCGTCTCCGCATCTCCATGGACAGCATCCATGTACTAAGGTATGTGTCAAAACAGAGATGATAGGGCAAACTGTTTTACTCAAAGGGCCTACCTTCTCCAACGTTGACATCTCCTTCTTCCCGAAGCCACTAGCTTCCACCATAACATCAAGCCTAAACCCGTCTCCGGATTGACCGTCCTTGATAGTGCGACTGAATTTTGGGTAAAGTACACTTTCATACTGGAATCTGCGACGGAAGAATGTCCTGATACACTCGACGTCGCGATTGAAATACCTATATCATTGAGTGTGCATAAACGCATTGATAACCTTGAAAAGCAAGAAAGTATTTTACATACCACTCAGCATTCTCATGCGATGTGCTGACCATTTGAGGGAAATCAATGACTACAGGTTCACCGGACTCACGGCGAACAAGGATATTGAACTCGTTGAAGTCGCCGTGAATGAGACCGGCATGGGCGAATCGAACGATGAGATCCATCAGCTGAGAATACAGCTTTCCTGGAGAGGGGAGTTCGGCAACCTGTCGCCTGGGAAATGCATTTTATACTTCAGCCACATGAGAATATATATCTTCTGCAGCGAAATACGCACAGAGGGTAGGCATCAATGTACTCCATTAGTATGCAATGTCTAGCCTGATCGACGGGCCGTGGAACGGGGAAACCGTGTTCGTGAAGAACCTGTCAGTAGATCCTTGTTAGTCCAATCGAAAGAGCGCCTCACTAGACCTACTTACCTTCATGAATGCCCATTCTTTCTGTGCAGCAAGCCGTGACATGTACATCCATGACGCAGATTTCCGCTTGCCCAGATAATCACGCTTTTCTTTGATTGCGCGAAACGATATACGACCTAGCCTGGATTAGATGCATTTGAATCCTCCAATTTGAAGAATTGAAACGTACCTATGAAGTTTCAGAACCATCTCGTCACCCTCTGAATTCGCGACAATGTAGATATCTGCAAAAGTCTTAATATCCATCTCGATTGCCACACACACATACATACCAGATTCCTTGCCAACACCAATCTGATTCCCAACGGAATGCATAGAGTCCCGTTTTGAAAGAGCTCGCATAGCTAAATAATCGTAGCCCCCGTACGTCAAGCGGTACCCGTCATCTAGAATCCAATCGGTTCTGCGAAGTAAAGGAGAAGTACTGGGTGGACGTACATTTTGAGTTTTGGACCTTGGACACTAAATTACGCTTCGCAAGGCTGCCAATCAGCTTGTTAACCCCGCCATTTCTGAGGCCGGAGATCTGCGCTATGAGAGGTGTAGGTACAACTTCGTGGTTTTTGGAGCCCATCTCGACCTAGATTTCTGGTTAGAAGTTGTAGGCCGTGAGCGATCGATATGCACCAACAGCTGTAAGGACTCTGAATTCGTCAGACGATATGTATCTGAGATCTGTCGCGTCCAGCTTCATGTTGCCTGTCACTGATAGTTTGAGTTCAAAGCTTCAGGCGTTCTTCGTTCAGGTTGAGTTTTGCGCAAGGGGCAAAAGGCGTGACCAAATAATTAGATTACTTGATCGCCGGCAAGGTTCCAATTTGTCACGCTCAACGACGACCTCGAAGAGTAATGACCATGCCATGCTTTTGGAATGCACTCTGAGATCCAGCGTTCTGGTTTCTATCGTTTACCTACTCGGACCCCTTCTTTTATATCACTTTAGAAGCCAAGTATGAGCAGGAAGACGGGCCGAGTGCGACGAGCTGTAAATGTGGGTGCCGACTCGAGCCACTCGTTCCATGCTTCGTTAAGCTGTAATGTTAGGCGAGTTCTAGCGATATCTTGGATTGCCTGGGGGAGAACCCATCTATGTGTGTCGCTAATATCAATATCGTGGCTACACTGGCAGATGCCGAGCTCTTTCTAAGCCCATCTATTCGTGTCCTACGGTCCTCTGAATTAACTGATGAGGAAAAGAACGCTATGTGGGGTCTTTTCGAAGACAATATGCATGCACTGTGGGTTCAGAACACGCGGTTCAACCTCAGCAGAGGTCATATATGAATCATTGATCCAGATACTCGGATTCTTCTTTCGGCTGGAAACCTGCAAAGAGGAAGAAAGAAATATTCCACAGCCTATCGCGATTCTTAGTGGTCGGCGATTCTGAGGATGAGAACAAAATCTTGGCCTTCAGCATGTTCAGGTTCGAAAATGAAGAAGGAGAAAATGTTGTCTACTGGTAAGTCAATCCGGCTAAGCCACCCAAATGCGTTGAGTAACAGAGCGAGTGCTAGCTACGATATTCAGATTTCTTCTCACTACCATAGGACTGGTATGGGTAAGAAACTCATCGATCTTCTCTGCACAATCGGTAAAGCGTTTGAAATGGAGAAAATCGTGTTAACGGTCCTGAAAAGTATACATTGACTTTTCCTTTCTGAGACCAATTCATGATCTAATGGATGCTTCATAATAGCAAATACGAAAGCGTTGGCATTTTATCGGGCATGCGGGTATGCTTCTCGTAAATTAAGCGTTATCTTCTTATTAACGAAATGAAAAGCTTCCAGATCGATCCTAACTCTCCGAGTGAATATTTGCCTGCAGATGACCCAAGGAAGAACGACATTGACTATGAAATCATGTCCAAAGAGTTAGAAATGTAGATGTAGACAGTTCTATTGTTTGATTCTGAAATTAGAGGCTTCAAACGGTTGTCCAAACGATAAGCGCTGTTTAGACCCCCCAACATTCGGCGCCTAAATGAAATGACTCTGTATGGCATTGCTTGGCAAAAGCCTCCCACGGCCAGGTATTCCGACGTCGACCTGTGAAGCCGTTTTGTCCGCTGAAATCATGTTGTCGACCACTCTCCGCACTGCACGTCCTTGCGTGTGCCGTATACCTGGGCGTCGTTATGCTTCGCATGGCGCTCCTCAATTCAATGAGCCCTCAGGCTATCTCTTTGGTGAAAAGGTTCGCACCAACGGGACCTTTCCTTTAGGATTATCCTAACTCGCCTTCCCTGCTCAGCCCCTGCCACCTGGCCAGAAACGCGTGAAGGAGGATTGGGAGAATCTTTGGTACTGGGGAATGTTTGGGTCCATGGCATTTGCAGCAGTCATGTTGTACTATAAGCCTGATACGAGGTGTGTCGGCTTTAAACCTTTCATCTATGTAACCACGCTAATCCCGCTCGCAGCATACAAACTTGGGCCCTTCAGGAAGCCAAGAACAGGATGGAGGCGCGCGGCGAGAAATACAAATACGAACCGTCGTCATCCTCGTGAATGCATTATTACTTTGCCTCACTATCCTTTTCTCCCTAGACGCCTCCTCTTCGTATAATAAATCAATGGATATCTATTTCAACTCTACTCAGCGAGGACTGGATAAGATACTCTATAGGATCCAAAGCAAGCGTGTATTAGAATTATGATGTGAGGATAAATCTTTAGGAAATGAGCTTGGTATACTCTTCCTCCTCAAGGAGCTTCTCGACCTCCGATGGGTCCGACAATTCAATTTTGCAAAGCCAACCTATCAGATTCAGTCAGACTGCGAAACGGCCAGTACACGTTTAAAGAATATGAACCATCTTGTTCGGGCGACTTATTGAGCAAACCAGGCTGCTCTGCGAGTGCCGTGTTGACCTCCTTCACAGTACCGGAAACGGGTGAATACTGTCGAGTTGTTATTTTTGGTTATTTTGGTCAGAGGAAGCTAGGCAGTCGACGGAACTCACAATTTCCGAAGCCGCCTTCACACTTTCTACGGCACCGATGTGGTCTGGTCACGGTCAATGAAGAACTCAGCAATCAAATCCGGAAGACGGAATGAGAAGGAAGGACCTCCTTGCGCCAATTGGCTACCAGGCGTCGGCAGTTCGACGAAAACAACATCCCCCAGGGTCTTCTGTGCGTAATCGGTCAGAGTCACTGTTCCGACTTTCGTCTCATCGTCGAATATGATCGTCTCGTGTTCTTCGGTGTAGCGTTTGGCTAATAAAAAGTAATTTTCCAGTGAAGCGAAAACGGGAGCGTGACTTGACTTACTTATCAATGTGCGAATGCTGGGGGTTGCGCGCACGACACGGTTGACGTTCGACGTGCGGAAGGCCAATGAAGATGGTCTGGCGCGAGCAGCATTTCTGAAGATGGCCTGCATGATTGTCGGGAGCGAAGATGAAGGAAAGCAAGAAGTAGGGAAACCCACTCCCTGTGAAATTCCCGGAACTCCTTCCCTTGCCTTTTATGTAATATATACGCCGAGCAAATGCATTTTCAACTTCTTTTCGCCTCTCACCTTTCGGCTCAGGCGATTCGAAAGCTTTTTCGGAGACTTCGCCAAAGGCAATTCAACAATGTAAGGGGTGGTCTAATAAATTACGTATCAACATAACTACGGCTGGACACCACTCGGCCAGACGAAAAACCTGTCTTGATACCAGTAATACCATATATTCTACTACTTTTGCAGGGAGTAGGGAGGGTAGTCCTATTATATTTAGCATACTCGTCTAGATCAGTATTAGAGTTTAAGCTTCCTCAAGAATCTTGGTAATAATGCCTGTGCCAACTGGAGGAACGTGAGTCAAGGTATGTATCAGAAAAACAATCAGACTTACTAGTCTTGTGGCCCTCGCGGAGAGTGAAACTATGAAAGTATTGAGCGCACACATCGAACAAATGACGAGTCAGCTTACCGTGATCCAACTTCGGCGGCAACGTCGTGGGTCAAAGTGCAGACAAGCTCAACGTTGTCACCAGGCATGATCTATTGATTTTGAACAAGGAGTATACCGACGGGAAACAAAACCAACGCACCATCTTCTCAGCAGCGTCAGCAACACCCTCAGGCCAGGTGAGACCAACGTTGACATCAGCAGTACGGATGTAGAGCTGAGGGCGGTAGTTGGCCATGAATGGGCTGGAACGACCGCCTGCGAATAGGTGTTTAGCACTGAACGGAGTCGTGTACAAGCGCTCTTACCTTCTTCCTTGGACAAAACGTAGATCTGGGCCTGGACCTTCTTCACCGATTTGATAGTGCCCGGGGCGGCAATAATTTGACCCCGACGAATCTGCTCGCGCTTGATGCCTCGAAGGAGAGCACCCATGTTATCACCAGCTTGAGCCTAGAGCCGGTTAGTACAATTTGCGCGCATCCATCAGAGCTATACGAACCCTGTCGAGCTCCCTGCGGAACATCTCTAGAATACGGTTACAAAGTGGATGCGGTTGGGAATTGGTAAATACACACCAATGCCAATTAAAGTGGTTTTGATCTTCGAGCCGAAACCAACAATTTCAATTTCAGCCCCCTTGTTAGCGAGGCCACGTTCCACCTAAATATGAAATCAATACTAGCCAGAGACTTTGGTAGTGTTGACACTAACGCGGCCCGTGACGACAGTACCACGGCCAGAAATAGAGAAAGAATCTTCAATGGGCATGAGGAATGGCTGGTCGAAATCACCTAGAGGTATTGGTTTCAGGAAAGGCGGCAAACGAATCGAGTAGGAAACTTACGAGGAGGGAGCAAAAGCCACTCGTCACAAGCTTTGATTAGCTCTTGAATCTTGGTGGCTCCGATTTCTGGGTTGCGACCTTCAAGAGCAGCAAGGGCGGAACCCATAACAATAGGGGTATTCTCGCCGTCAAAGTTGTATTGAGTGAGGAGCTCGCGAATTTCCATGTCGACAAGCTCGAGCATTTCAGGGTCGTCAACTTGATCGACCTTGTTAATGAAGACAACCAGTCTTGAAACACCGACTTGACGAGCAAGGAGAAGATGTTCTCTAGTTTGGGGCATTTGACCGTCCGTTGCTGACACGACAATAATTGCACCGTCCATCTGAGCTGCACCGGTAATCATGTTCTTGATGTCTGGTCCACGTCATAAGCGGCAGAACCAGAGGAAGAGAAGAGACCTCACAATCAGCGTGTCCAGGACAGTCAATATGACCATAATGGCGCTCTGCCGACTCATACTCGACATGAGAAGAGTTGATGGTAATACCACGGGCTTTCTCTTCGGGGGCCTTGTCAATCTGGTTGTAGTCGGTGAACTTGGCCCCGCCGCTCTCGGAAAGAACCTTAGTAATGGCAGCGGTCAGAGTTGTCTTTCCGTGGTCAACGTGACCTGTTATACTGGTTAGCTGGAATGGATCATGGACGGAAGCAGACCACGCATACCGATCGTGCCAATGTTCATGTGAGGCTTCGACCGTGAAAACTGTTCGGCATATCCTCTGCGAGCAACTGGATGATGTCAGGACGCGTCAGAAACGTGTTTCTTTTAGAGTTCACGCACTCAAGCTAGCTGAGGTAGAGGCAAGTGGCTGCCTGAGAGAGCCCCGCTGGAGAGTAGTTAAAAGGGAGCCTGTAGAGGACTGTGAGTCGCAAGCAAAGGGAAAGAAGGAGAGACCCACGTCGGGACGGAGCGAGTCCTCGCGAGGCAGCCTTGCAGGTGACCAGCGGAATCATCGTGTTCGTATTTGAGAAACAAGTCGGGCTAGCTCTCGAAATTTGTCCCACCGCCGGCTACCTCCGCCTGGGAGTGATGCTGTCCCATTTTGGTCTATCCCCTTTTGGGCCAACATATGAATATCACTCGCACCTCCGGTTTCTTGCAAAATGTCTTCTCCGGATCGCCAGGAGCTCATCCAGAATGCCGTCGTCTTCCTCCAAGACCCAAAGGCAAGTATTGCCTGGTTATAGAAGTGCAATTACTGAGCGACGCAATAGACACAGGCTTCTCCACTCACTCAGCGGATCCAATCTATAGAAGCGAAAGGCTTGAGTCCAGCTGAGATTGACCAGGCCGTGAGGCAGGCCTCAGTGAACGTTCCACCACAGGGATACAACCAAGGGTACCCTGTTAACTATAACGCAGGGCCTTACCCCCTTGGTCCTCGTGCTCATGGCTGGGACTGGCGGGATTACTTTGCAAGTCCATCTCTCCTTAACTCAGAAGACAGATTATGCTGACAAGTGCGCCAGGTCACTGCTGTGATTTCTGGAGCTGTAACCTATGGGGCAGTCTCTCTGTTCAAGGCACGTTCTTCGGATAAACTATTTGTTCACCTTGTCCTGACTGCTTAATAGAAGTACCTGCTTCCTCACCTTCAGCCACCTACGGCTTCGGCGTACGAAGAGGACAAAGATGCTCTCAACGCACAATTTGATGCCGCTGAAGCGCTCCTGAAGGAGATTCAAGGTGAAACGGCAGCTGTAAGAGCAGCAGTTGAGGAACAGAAGACCAAGATCGACCGAACTACTCAAGACGTGGAAGCTGTTGTGAATGAAATGCGTCAGGCAGAAAGTCGGACCCGGGACGAAATGAGAGAACTCAGGGAAGAGGTCAATAATGTTCGCGAAATGCTACCCAAGGTGAGTTCTAATCATCAAATGGCCTGGTCTCCCTTCTCACCGAGCTCCCGCAGATGATTGACAAAAATAAAGAGCATCATACACAATCATTAAACGAGCTGCAACAGGAAGTGAAATCGCTCAAGGCTCTTTTACTCAACCGTCCGACAGGTGTCCCTTCGTCTCCCAGTCCTCTACCTCCTATGGCACGGCCGTCAATCCCAGCCTGGCAACTCGCTGGATCATCTACGACAACCACAAGCCCAGGGGTTACAGAGGCTACGATCGTTCCTCCGGTAGCAGGTATTTCACCTCCAACATATCCAGCCGTGCCTTCGATTCCAGTGCCTCTGAGCAACGGTAAAGGCAAGGAAGTGGAAACAGACGGCGCTCCTTCGACATCGTCATCATCGTCCTCCTAGCGGATGCTGCCACGGGAGATAGGTACATTCATGTGTCACTTTGTATCTCTCGAATTACAAGTATTATAATGTAGCACAACTTACCGTCCGTTAAGTACACTTCATTGACAGTTCACGTGATATCAGGCGTATACCTGCAAATGAATTGTAGTCGAGACTCGATTATCGTCGACGGTCGTCATTCCATGTTCTCCCAGTTCCGCAGTGCGGTCGAGAGTTTTGCCGCCCAACCGCGCAGCTCGTCAGAAACACCTCCGGATGAACGAGCAAGCTCCACATCATCCCAGCCATCCGCAGCGGACAATCATTCCGGGCCAATTTCTCCCTTGTCCTCCGGTCAACTAGCAGAATCTGCACTTTCCAATCTGCGCAAGTCGCTGGCAGCCAATAGGGCAGGTCCTCAGGCAATGACCAAAAGCGCGTCTCTTCCTACTCCCGGCTCTGACAAGCCCCGTCAAAAGCTCAATCTGGAAGAGAGGCTTCGTGCAAGTCTCTCGGCTGTAGACGTTTCCACTACCTCGAACATCTCTCCTCCCATACAACCTGAATCCAGCATTGAAGATAGTTCTCTATCCCCCGCATCTATTCCACTGCCCGAATCTCCCATTGCCCCTCCGGTTGAGCTCCCAAGTTCGGATGAGCCATCTGAGGCTGCGCGAGATGCTGCTGGGTCAGAGGCCACATCCACGGTGGATGCTCCGGCAGGGTCTGGTACAATGACCAGCCCAGAAGTAGACCAGAAACAAGCTAGCTCCTCAGTTGTTCCTGTAAAACTCGACGAGACAACCGACAACGCCACTTTCCTCCCTTCAGATACTACCAATGGCGAAGGCGAAGCTTTGAATGACGATGCAACGGGCATTCAACAAGATGGCGAAGCTGCATCTGACGGCGATGAGGATGATGTTTCTGTTCACAAACCACCGTCTGTATCGTCAAAAGATACCCCGGGCGAAAAGGGCGATGATTTGGAGGATTTGGAGGAGCCGTTACCTACAGGGAAGGAGAAAAGCAATGTTGAGGCATTACAGATAAGGTTAAAAGAGGTTGAACAACGGTTTTCAGGTAGATACTATCTTAATTACTGTCTACTCAGCTCACACAATCGAGTCAGACGTTTCAACTTCGTTCAAACGTTTGCAGGCTGAAAAGCTGGCAGCTGATTCCGTTCTCCGTGATATGACACCTTTAGAGAGTATTCAGGATGCCACCGCGCTGAAGGAGTGGTTTGAGTCTCTAAACTCAAAGAATGAGGTCAGTGTTTCGATTCATTTGATCTCTGTATACTCGAATCCCATATAGGTATTCCAAGAGGAGATCAAACGACTGAACGGAAAGCTCGAAGGTATATCTAATGCTTCATACTCTATTTAGGCCCCTTAATGATCAATCTATCATGCAGTTCAAGAGGACAGGATTGAAGAATTGAGAGAAACACATAAACTTTCCGCTTCCTCGCAAGTCAGTCAACTGGATACCCTGCAAAGTCAGCTTCGAGAAACAGACGCCCTGTTTCAAGAAGCCCAAAAATCAGTGGCCAAACTTGAGGAAACCGTGTCTCAGAAAGAGAAAGAGATCAGCAGTCTTAAGTCCGACGTCGAACGCTCCAACACGATTGTTAAAGAGGAGGAGGAAAAACGGACGAAAGCTATCAGCCTTCTGAAGTCCGTCCGACAAAAACTTGTCAAGGCGGAGAAAGACAAAGAGGATGGACTTAAAGAGCTCGCCTTACTACGAGAAAGGGAGAAGGCAAACGTTGAGAAGGAACAGGCAGAGCGGAGGAGATTTGAGTCGGAAGTGGAAGCCGTCCGAGCTGAGAAAGACAAGGCGTTAGCGAGCCTACGAGCTCAGTTTGAGAAGGATATTGCCGGACTGAAGGAAAGACATGAGAAAGAGATTGCGGCCATGCGGGGACAATTCGAGCTCGATGCTATCACCACAAAGGTATGCTTGATGCCTTTTTTGCATGCTCGTCACCTGCTGATCTGACTATTTCAGAGCGCTCACAATAAGGAAATAGCGTCCAAAAACTCTCATATCAGTACTCTGGAAACCTCCCTCAACAGCGTTACGAGAGACAAGAACGCTTTCTTCGAGCAACTACAGCTTCGCCAGGCCGAAACCGAATCTGCACAATCTCTACTTGAAAGTATCCAACATCAGAATACCGAACTCCAATACCAGCTTCGCGAAGCCAACGATCGAGTCAATCTCTTGAAAGAAGACCTCAACGAGATGCAGCGTGACCAAGAACTCCGCGCGCGCGAACCCACTACATCCGCCGAGAACATCGCGCAGCTCCTGGCTTCCACGGAATCCAAATATGAAGCTAAGTTCGCAGAGTTAAAACGGATCAACGCCACTCTCGAAAGAGAAAGAAATGAGAGTGAAGCAGAATGGAGCCGTAAACTCAAAGAGCGTGGTGGAGAGGTGGAGGAACTTAAACGGTTGTTAGGTAACTCTGCCAAAAGCCAGGAGAGGGAAGAAGAGACGGTTGCGGAACTGAAGGTGGAGCTTCAACGCAAGCATGAAGAGGTGAAGGCTCTGGAAAGTCAGCTGGCTGACCTCTCCAAGGCCTGTAGCCGGCTAGAGAGTTCTAATGTATGTATTGTATCCTTAATGAAGCGGATGAATTCTTACTTCGAACGCTCAGGCATCCACGCAAGCCGCAGCGAACGACCTTCAGTCCAAGATTATCATCCTAGAGAAACAGATCGAGGAGAGCAAGACGAAAGATGCTCAATTGAGGCAGACTAATAAGGTAATATCTAATACCCTACGAACATACCCTGTAAACCAATCTGATAAATGTCTAGTCTCTCCGAGAAGAACTGAGAAAAGTCCAGTCATCCGCTGCTCTTCTCGAAAGACAAAGGAACCCCGGCGTTGGTTATTGGACCACTCGGACGAGTGAAAGCAGCCCATCTGACACTACAGCGACGACTCCCACTCCCGGTAGTCCTCGTAATGGATCACCAGCTCCCGACTCTCAGAGCCCTAAAAACGAGGAGGAAGTAAACCTTGAATATTTGCGTAATGTCATCTTGCAATTTCTAGAGCATAAGGAAATGAGGGTGAGTCAAACGTACTTTCGTACTGGGCCTTTCTGATATCATCCCGCCCAGCCAAACCTTGTTCGCGTTCTATCCATTATTTTACATTTCACACCTCAGGAGACTCGGCGCTTAATGGCTAAAGTTTGATATCCTGTGCATAATCATATTCGAATACTAGATACCCATATTCAAAACTAATGAACCAAGAAGCGAAACGTTAACAAGGAGCACACAAGTCAACATGGAGCAAAAAAAAAGTCCACTAGATATCCTGGTAAGGTGGTAAATCATCATCCTTGTCCTTCTTATCCGAAGGGGGCTGAGGGCCCGATCCCGCCGCCAACAATCGCTCCCTCTCCTCTCTTTCTAACCTCTTCTTCTCTTCTTCTGGGGATTCATAAGGAGCTGGGGGCGCCTGTGGCGCTTGAGAAGTCGATGGTTGAGAGTACGCAGCCGCAAGGCGGCGTTTCTCTTCTTCGGCAGTTTCGTACTTGGGAGCGGCGCTGGCTGGGCCCGCGGACGGAGATTGATGTAGTTCATGGAGTGAACCACTCACTGGACCTGGTCCACCTGCTCCCGCAGCAACTGGAATACCAGTTTCGGCCACTGTCGGGGTTACCGTAGGAACCGGTGATGTAGCTGGGGCGGCATCAGGTACAACAGCCGATGGAGGGGTTTGGGCGAGGGAGGGAATCTGAGCAGGGGAAAGATTAAGCGTTGCAGGATTAAGCGGCGGGGACGTCTTCTGCGGACTACTAGCAAGAGGAGGAGGAGTGTGTGCCACTGAAATCTGGGAGGGCGGAGGACTGGTTTGTAAAGCCGATTGTGGAGAGTTAATGGTCGAAAGTTCACTTGCATGACTTTCACCGAAGCTCTGGGTATCTGATCTTGAGAGCTCGGAGGGCGTCAGATGAGCTGGTAAGTTGATATGTCCAGTCTTATAATCGTCGAGAGCGCGTTGGAGAGACGCTCTCGCGGCGCCTGTTGCCTGCGCTCCAGTGTAAGGGCTCTCCAGAGTTGGAGGGATGGATGGAAGGGCCGCGATGATAGGAGTGGCGGCTTGAGAGAGGAGCACCAGCTTCTCGCCATACTAGAACAATCCCCAGTTAAAGATGAACTTAATATCTAGCATCAGACACCTACCTCCCTAATCGCTTCCCATTTGAGTCTTTCGCTTTCCCTTACGGCCTTGCGCTTCAAGATCTCAATCTCGCGTTCCTGTTCAGCGTCATCTTGTTCGGCCTTGCGGAGCTGATCTCTAATCTCTGCTATCTTCTTGTCGCCCCCCTTGGCCTGTTCATGCTCTAGCCTGCCAATCTGGTTATGCAGGCCAACACGAATGTTACGGCGTGGAGTGATTGCAGTCTCCGCGTCACGTAGGGCTTTGAAAGGCGAACGCGCCGCATCGAGTTTGGTGCCCAGGGTCCCAGCCAGTGAGCCCTGAACGAAGTTCAGGTACGCGAGACGATCAGTTACTAGATTGAAGAAACAATGAGCGCAAGTTAGGATCAAGATCGCAAATGGCCACACCATCCTTGAGATCCTCAGTCTCAGACTGGCCCCATGTGTACAATTCCTTGCTCTGTGCCTTCAAATTACGCGAAACGCTGTCAAAGTCAAGCGCGACTCCCTTCTCAGAGGTGATTATCCTCTGAACGGGTGTTGTAGAGCTAATGCTTCAATTGAGCAAACGCCGAAGGGGGAAGGGGTATAAGCGTACGAATACTGTTGACCGAGCGAGCGAATCTGGTACGAGAGCGTTTCGAGTGCATGGGATCTTGGTCCTCCTTGAGCAGCGGCTTGGTTAGCAGATGGTTGTGCACTGGAGTCGGGACTATTGGGGCGATTATGAGAAGGTAAATGGCCAGCTAACGGAGAGGCATTGATAGCAGATTGGGCCTTGTCGGCGAAGGACGCGAGGAAACCTGGGACAGGCATGATCGTTGTGGAGAGTTGGATACTCAGGCTTGGGATCTTATATGGCGATAAGGAATGTCGTCATCAGTTGATTATACATAGCTTACACCAAATACATCATTACACGAACGCTAAATCTGGAGGCAGTGTGAAGGACAAATTATACAGTGATTTTCTTGGAATGTTTGCCCTTCTTCTCAGAATCTTTGTGTGACATGAATTCGACCTCTGTCGCTAGCGGACCTGCCAGCCGCGCGGATTCAGCATAACCGAGAACCTGCGTCTTGAAGCATCGCCCTATGGTTTCGACCCTGTCACGCAAGTCGTTGTCGTCTGCAGGAGCGAGCCTTGTCCATATCGAGATTCGATAGAACTGCTGTCGGATGGAGACAATAACACCTGTGATCAAGGACTGCGCGTTGTCCTCAGGCGTCGGGTCGAATGTTTCCCCGATGGCAGCAAGCATCTGTATTTTGACATCAGCCCGACATCATTCGTGACGGTGGCGAGGAGTTGACGACTAACCGTGTATAACCACATCTTATCCACGTTGCCTCTGTTCTTGTCTCTTGGCAACTGAATACTCCATTTACCGCCATACTTATTTGCCTCGTCTTCCCAGGCCGGGATAATCCCCTCCTGTGTGAAATCATGAGAACCAGTTCCAAGAGGAGATAACGCAACACACCTTAAAGAGATAGTAATTGGCTTTTTGAGGTAGCTGTGATGGAGGTACAATATTGTTGTATAGGCTGAGAAGATTGGACAGTGACTGTCAGTAAAATCTACTCCTAATCGCCTCAATGGACTCACCCCCAGAATTCCTCCACACTATCAAAACTGATGACTCGCTTGATATCTTCCATCCAGCCTTGAGCAGCAGCTACACCAGGGGTTTGAGGGACAGGTGTTTGCGGGAACGCAGAAACAGGAGTTTGGGGGAGATTACGGCCTTTTGTGGCAGGAGAATCAAACCAGAGGGTCCAGGGAGAGTACAAAGGATGCTAGAAAGGAAATCAGGATGGTCCTCCATGAAGACCCGCAAAACGTTTGAAAAAGCACCTTGACATTGAAGTTTTTTGGATCACTGAACACGGTTCGGATTCCTTCAGCCTGTGCCTCCATGTCTACTTCCTGAATCTCTCCTGGCTCAAGGTCATCGATCTCATCATTGTTCTGGGATTGTTCAGCAAACGCTGCATTGAGCGCAGCACGAGAAGCTTGCAATGCATGCGGGGGGAGGGTGGAAGCCATTGTTGTGTAAAGGTGTGTCGAACGACGAACGGAAAATCAGAAAAGCAAGCAAAACGAAAGAAGCACAAGTACAAGGAAGCACTGATAAATTCTGTGAAAGAAGCGGGGGTTGTTGAGGTCGCTCAGCGGTACAACGGGGGTGAAGTCAGAGTTGCTAATAAGAATGTGATGATCAACGATTTTTCTTGAACAGGCGTCGCCGTCACGTGGAGAGACGGCAGTAGGCAGGTTCGAGCTCCGACAGAACTCCGCTGTATCTGATTAGATGGTATTTACGAATCCACTTCGGCATCCGTTACGGTGACTTACCCCACCCGAATTTCGCTGACCACTCATCCCGGGTCCTCTCTCTCCTCCCCTCCTCATCCTGCCCCCTCAGCTCCATGGATCCATTCCATGCGAAGCTTGTGGCCGCTGCGTCGGGGTCTACCTTGACTGCACTCACCAGTATGCGATTTCACTTTGTTGGTCGAAGTTTATGCTGAGATGCTCTTTAAGTGACTCCGTTTGATGTGGTGAAGACCCGCCTCCAGACTCAACATGTTCGTCCTCAGCCCCTTTTTCCTCACCCTCCACCAAATGCCTGTTGCCAACCCACCAAGGCGCAACCTTGTGTGCGCAACATGTCGTCACTCGCAAGGAATATGTCTTCCCTCGCTCGACCTCTTTCTGGAGAAATTGTATGCATCTGGCAGAACGGGGTCTTCAAGACGGAGCGGGTGAATGGGTTCTATGATGCCGTACGACATGTGTGGCGAGCAGAAGGGCTTCGTGGACTGTGGAAAGGAGCCGGAACTTCTCTGTGAGCATGCGACCGAAAATTCCGAGTTTTCTCAAACTGACTGTTTTTCAGAGTCATTGGTGTTCCTTCTTCGACAGCCTACATTCTCACATATGACCATCTACTGAACGTGGCTCTACCCACTATCATACCCTCGGGTCCGCTTCTTCCACTTGTCGCAGGCGTCCTTGCGCGATCAGCTATAACCTCGACAGTATCACCCCTCGAGTTAATTCGTACTAACCTCCAGTCCACACCGCTTTCTCCCAATCAACCACATACTCTTCGTTCTGTTCTCTCCTCTGTGCATGGTGTTGTTCAACGGAACGGCATCTTCTTCCTTTGGCGAGGCCTCGGACCAACACTCTGGCGTGATGTGCCGTTCTCCGGAGTATACTGGGCCAGCTATGAAGCATGGAAAGGCTTCTTTGCTCGTAGAGGACGAGAGGGAGCGTCTGTGGCCTTCGTGAGCGGTGCCTCGAGTGGAATTCTGGCTGCCATGATCACTTCCCCTTTTGACGTGCTGAAAACAAGGCGTCAAGCCTTACTCATGTCGGAAAGCTCATCCTCATTAACTCAAACTATCCCGCTGTTACTAAAGATTGTTCGTACTGAGGGACTCGGTGCATTATATGCTGGTAATCTTCCGCGAATGGCCAAAATTGCTCCAGCATGCGGCATCATGATTTCTTGTTATGAGGTGACCCCATTAATTTCTGACACACCTAATTCTTTCTGACGGTCGAGTTTAGGGTATCGGAAGATTACTGGCTAGACCATCCGCCTGAACACTTAGATTATCATATAGTCTTATTGGCCTCTATACTGCAAAATAATGCTCTAGTAACATCAGGATATGCTCAACAATAGCACTAACGTAGATAGCTCATTACATGCGGAAAAATGTAGGAAGCATAAAAACTACTATCCGAGTCGATTGAGCTCTCTGTTGGTTCGACGTAACTTGTTCGAAACATGGTCAACATCGTTAGATACAGCATCTAGAATTTCGATGTGCTCTTGTATCTCATGATTTATGGCTTCTCCTAAGTGCCGTTGCCTCTGGAGGATTGTCGTTAGGCCAGCAAGCTGCTGATCCTGCTTTTGCATCTGGACCTGCTGCAAGCCCAATAGCCCGACATTATCCAACGGCCGAGTAATCTCTGTCTCCTGAGGCTCCGATGCACCGAATACCCTTCTTGCAGGCTTGTTCAGAGCTTTGGCTCCCAACAAGGCCTCTCGGTCCGACTCTGGTGCTGGGTTTAATGCCGAAGCACCACCAGATGTCGCTGCTCGAGCTGCAGCAGAAGTCTGACGAGCAACAGTGACAACTTTACTGAGTTTCTCGCAGTCATCCTGTAGTCGTGCGACCATATCCGTCCGACGCTGCAACTCTCCCTCATTCATCCCCGCCAGCGCCAATTCCTCCAACCCCTTTCCCAAAGTTCCAATGCGAGATAGCAGTCCAGCCAGCTTCGTCTTGGCGGTGACATTGGATTTGTGTGAGGCAGCGACGTCCCCGCTTTGCGAGAGAGCATCACGTTTGTTGATGTCTGCCCAGACATCTCGCAAACGAGCCTGGATATCCAGATGTTCGTCTAGCCAAGAAGACGATGTGAATTGAGTAGGTGAAATGTTCTGAGAAGTAGATCCTTGTCGACCGATGGGTATACCGAGGAACTCGCGGAATGCGAAATGTTCCCGCCATTTATCGTCTTTCGCACTGACGATAGCTCGTAGGTATCGTTCAAGCCCCTCTTTCCTCTCCTCGAGGACCTTGGTGTTGTTGTGAGAGCGCAGCATGGAGAACTTGTGTTTGGGAGGGAGAGAACATGGTGGAGCACCGATAGACTTTGTGAAAGTGATATTCAGGTCGTCAAACTCGGAATACCGTCTCCACATGTTCCATGATCGAACGTGAGCCTGGATTTCGATTCGATAAACTATGTGGGCTTTGGGAGCGGTGCGCTCTTCATAGCCGCGAATGAAGACGGCTTGGATGGCGGTCATGGTGAAAGGGAGAATGACATCAACGTTGAGCGCTGAGCTCCGAGCGGCCTCAAGGCTATGTGCTAAATGTCGTCAGGAATGCTGCTCGGGTACTGCAGAGTGCCCATGCGGCGCTCACGTCAGACATCGTCACATTTGCCTTAATTAGTCTCATTGACACTCGGCAATATAATACATTCGGAGTTTATTCTGGTTTTCGTCCAGATACAACAACATAGCGAAGTTCCACTGCATCTCTATACCATCCCATATATTTGGCGTACAAACTCCAGAGTTCTCCTTTACTCGCTAGGAATTCCCAGGTTCCCCGAAAAGCCTCCTCTGTTATATCCTCCAGAACAACATCCTGATAACCAATCTCCTCTAATTCCCTCACATACTGCTTTTTGGAAACCATATTCTCTCCCGGCATGAACCCCATGATCTGCGTAGTCAGAAATTTCGTCGCTGTTGTTGGTACACCATCTGCCGAATAGCAAATATCTGCGAGAACTATCCGTCCTCCTGGGGTTAATTTCCGAAACGCCTGAGCCAAAAACTGTCTGCGGGTGGCGAAATGATAGGCGCAGTCTAGGACGTAGATGACGTCGAATTTCGCTGCGTTGAGGCTATGGAGGGGGTGCGCAGGTGAAGTGGTATCCTGGCAGACGGCATCACCGCAGTAAATATCCACTTGAGTGTTTCTAGCCACATCCTTGCTGCGCTGGATCTGAGAAATTCGGTTTCGAGCGCGATTGCATTGTGAAGGAAGACTGGTGATCCCGGTCAACTGTGACGGGCGAGGAAGGGCTTCGTCTGTCAAGAACATGACCAAAGATTCCCCAGTCCCATGCCCGACATCTGTAACGCGAGAACTTGAGCTTCGGGAATTCCACAAGGCAGGAATGCAGTACCCAATATATTCTCTCCTCCTTCAAGCTTTGCAGCCTGGCATAGTTTTATCGCTAGTGCTGTTAGGAGAGGTGAGATATCAGAAAATGCCGCAGCTGTCAATTCCACCTCTGCATGCTTGAGGAAATGAATCTGTGTCCTATACGTCTTGTAAGAACTCAAGACGGGCATGAAGCACCAGGACCAGCGCACCTTCCAGTAACCGTGATTCATCCACTCAGATTTCGGTGCCGACTTGACGTCTTCCCCTGTCTCGTGGTTCCATTCCAAGTGATATAGTCCATATGGATCCTTACGCTTCGCTCTCAATACAGCGAGCAACCAGATGGTTAGCAACAGAGCCAGAAAAGCGGCAGCGCTGTCTTGCATAGATGCGGTATGTCTGTATCCGCGAGATGTAGTAGTAGAGGAACTCCAAGTAGTCATGCGCAACAATGAGGTGTGTTTCAAAGTAAGGGTGAAAACGAGGCTTCAGTGTACCGGTGATGGCGTAAAGAACATTGCAACGGCTTGTAATCTGTCCGAAAGCCAGAATAAGCACCGACAGCCGACTAGTGATCCCATCAATTATATTAGCTTCATCATCCACCTCCTTGTCTTGTCCACCTCTAACTCCAGCCCAGAGTTTATGGGTCATTGCGCTCTCCCTTTGGCGTGTCATAGCCTAAACCCAAAACCTGTACATCCTCGTTGTCGGATTCAAAATGCCTACTTATCAATTTCTCTAATGACATGTGCGTTGAATCTAAATACCCTCAACGGAATCGAATTCACAAGCTGTCGCGCATCAGGTGCAGCCGCCCAGATATCTCCACAGAATTTACAATACCTCGCCAGACCTTGGTCGACCTCTGTTAATGATTCATAAATTCGAATAACGATATTTCCTTGAGCCCGTCATTTGAGATTACAGTAATTGAAACAGGAAGAAAAAAACGTCCGACTCACCCTCAGCAATGCCTTGAGGTCACTTATTAGCACCCTCAACGACCTCTGCAAACCGGTCCAAAACCTCCTTGTGTGCTTTCACCATCGTGCTAACTATATAAGGCACGAACATACAAAGTGCCTACAGCATGCCAACCATTTGAGACTCTGTCCTCAATACAAATAAATTCAAACTCACCCGCAACTCCACCACTTCAGTGATCTCCACGACCCCTGGCTCATCAGTCTCTCTGACCCGGTATTTAGTCCCAATCTTCGGTAACACGAAAGTTTGTGGCACTCTGACTTCTACATCCACCCCTCGACCGCGCTCGTCATCCGTGGGGCTGAATAGAACGTCGAAAATATTGTCGTATTCCCAAAGGTTGGCAAAACCCGGTAGACGTTCTGTAACCTTATACAGTTGAGGGTTTGAGGGGTCCTGGTCGATCCTCGTCACGTATGGACTGAGTTTGACAAAAGCATCAACGTTGAGAAGTGATTCGTGAGCCTGAGAGACGCTGGCACGTATACGTTTACTCGCAGAGACTGAGCGTTCGAGATAGAACGGCCACATAGTAGGAAGAAGACAAGATTAGACCGCTTTCTCACCAAAGCTGTTTCACTCTGAGCGCGTATTTGCTTACATTGGTTCTCAATGCGTGCAGGGGTAGTTTGATTGTTCCCGTGGTATCAGGCATCAAGGCTCAATCTCACAACTGAGCCTGACAGTATTCTACAAATGGAAACGGAGATCCGGTAGCATGAGACTAGAGTACAAAAAATATGAAGAGATTGACAAAAGGTCTGTGATGGCTTGGTCATGAAGCGGGAGTGGAAGGAGAGGGATCTGCCGAGGTGGTCGGAGGCTTGGGCCGCGGTTCGTGGTCTACATGCCCGACAATGTAGCGGAGAACGTCACTTAATGTAATGATGCCCACTAAACGGCCCTTCTTTCCGCCGCGCTTTTCCTCTTCCTGGAGTGGATGTAAGCCGCGGAGAGGATGGGCTAGGAAAGAAAACTTACCTCGCCCTCGACGACGACAAGACGGTGAACTCGACGCTTTTTAATGAGCTGGAGAAGAGTACCGAGAGAATCAGAAGCAGTGCAGATGACAACCCCCGGGAAATCGGGGGACCGCTGAGTGAGGGCCTCTTTGATCTTGAGATCAAGCGTCTGATACGCTCCCAGGCGAACAAGTGTCTGAGGAATTGGTGAGGCATGGGAATAAGAATACCGGATCAGAACTTACAATAACATCAACAGTCTCGTAGAGATTTAGAACAACACCCTCTTCATCCACAATGGGGACGGCAGAGATAGCACGCTCAGAAAACATGTGGACGATGTCAAAGACCGAGGTTTCCATGCTGGCTGTGGCAATGGGCCAATAGGGGTTATTGGGATCTGGAGAGGGGGAGGATACATAAGTGCCAATTCTGAGCCGTCTCAAGGACAAGTGCAGCTGCTGGATCTCCTTGTGACACTAGATCGAGACGATATGAGCGCCACGGAGGGATGACTAAAACTTAATGAGCTTACATTAATGGAGATGAACTTGAGTAGGCGATATTGGGTGAGCACGGAGATTATGACTTCGTGACCCGTCTCGCTGTCATTGTCAAGGAGTGGCAAACGTCGGGCATGGGTCTGTATGATAAGCTTCGCGGCATCAAAGAGGGAGCTCGAGGGATGCTCCCGCGTAAGTGGAGGCGGCGCGACGCCGAGCTCGCGTTCGATCTCTGAGCACGGATCTCAGTACGGCGTCAAGACAGCCGCAGAACAAGTGCTTACCGCGTAGCGATTCGAGGCGGAAAGTCTCGACGTCTGTCGCGGCCTGCTCAAAGTCCGCAGTGCGGTAGTAGTACTGGATGAGGTGGATGATGTCGAGGACGGTCAACATGCCCGAGAATCGCGAGTTGTCGCTGTTCCACAGGGGTGCAGAGACGACACCTGCGAGTGGATAAGAGTCTGGATAGGAATCAGAGACAAAATCAGGAGCACCATTGAGGAGAAGACACTGGAGAGCCTTCTTGACGGTGAGCTTTGTGTCGAGGA
>JANIEX010000037.1:0-83944 GCA_027627405.1 Leucocoprinus birnbaumii
AAAGGGAGCTGCTGCTGATACCGCTGCTCCTGCCGCCTCTCCTTCTGCGGCTGCTGGTGGCAAGGGTACTGCTGCTGACAACAACGGCAAGGACGCTGGTGGCAAGGGCGCCGCCACCGACAACAACGGCAAGAACGCTGGTGGCAAGGGTGCCAACGCNGACGCAACGACATCATCACAGTCGGGCAAGGGAGANAANGCCAACGCTAAAGACGCTGCCAACGCCAAAGACAGTGCCAACGACAATTCTAATGCTGACAAGCAAAAGAACTGAGCGACGGCGACATCGTCATACCTCGTTCCCTCCCTGGTCCCTCTCCCCTCTCCCCTAACGACCTGATGATTTCTTCTCGAGACACTGGATTCCTCGCGTGATAGCAAGAGACACAGGCTTGTCTTTTGCGTTCATCGTATCCAGGTTGTTGAGAGTGTGTTTAGATGGTGAAAAATCCCCCTACGTTCTTTTCGCTGGATGGATTTAATTTATTGATTGCTCGGGCTTGTTTTTTCTTTGCTCATCCCACTTCACTTTTCGGTTTTTACTTTGTTCATTTTACTTTTTCCATGTTCCCCTCCCCCCTTCTTTAGCAGATTAGCAAGAGCAGCTTAGGCTTCGTTCATGTATGATCGTAGTTTAGGCTTACTTCAATCTGATCAGGAAAGAGTCGACACTTCCTATTCCCCTCGTGTGAATGTAAGTGTGTGAATTCCCTGAGAGTCCACTGGTGATATAGCAAGAAATTAAATCACTTTAAATTCCGAAAATTCTTCTAATATTCTACCGCACCAAAAGTAAAGGAGAGAAACTTCAAACATTCCTGTACTCAAACCCAGGGGCTCCTGGCTCCGAACTCTCAATCAACGCCTTCGTAAACCCAGTCTCCCCACCTTGGGCTCTCTGTACCGCTTCCTCCACCGACATAATCTCCACATCCACCAATCCCAACGATTTCTTGAGATACGGTGCCAGTTCACGTAAGACGTTGGTTTCGTTGAATGGCAGTGTTCGATTGAACGCTGTTTGTGCACCGTATTGTGTCATGCGTTTCTGTTTGCAAAAGTTAATCGACTGAAGGTAAGTGAAAGAGGAAGGGGGGGAAGACATTACCTTGAACGCCTGGATGAACGGCATAGCTCTCTTATCCTTGATCAACCCCTTCTTGACCAACAACTCCTTTACCTTCGCATCATCAACCCTATCCTCCTCCTTCACATACGCCTCCTCCACAATCCCCACACAAACATCCTGCCACTCCGGGAACCTCGTTGCGACATAAATCCTAACCATCTTCTCCTTCTTCGAATCAAACACCTCCTGCTGTACACTATTATTCGCTCCCTTTTTAGATTTCGCTTTCGCCAACATCTTGACGAGATTGATCTCTGCGTCTCTAATGTTCTTCACTACGCCCCGCATGTATTCTGCGCTTTCGAGTAGGGTTTTGTCTACGGGTTTGTTGGGTGTGGGCCATAATGCTGTTTGGATTGAGTTAGGTTGGTTGAGGATTGTAGGTGAGGACCAGATGTGTTCAGCGAAGTGGGGAGCGATGGGAGTGATTACGAGTGCGGCGATGCGGATCCAGTAGGTTATCAAGTCGGCGTGCATTCCGGTTTCGGAGGTGACTTCGCGATACCAGTCTCGGATGATTTGGAGTTCGTAGAAACCGTATTTCAAGGCGTCTTTGTAGTTCGTGCTATATAAAGGAGAGGGGACTGAGTGAGTGAAGAGAGGGAGGAGAGAAGGGAGAGGGCGTACGCTGCGTAGTGGCTTTGTGTGATATTAATGAGCTCGTTGATTTCTTGTTCGAATACATCGTCGAAATAACTTCTAGGACCATGCCTCAAACTCGCTTGATCTTTCAATGTCTCCTGCGAAAACAAGTCAGCCACTGGCAAAAACATCACCACCACCATAAATCAAAATCACATACCTCACACCACCCCAAAAGCGTATGCACCCTCAAAATATTCGCATTCGCACTCTTCTCCTCAAAATTCGCATCCTCCATCCCATCTCCAGCGTCAGCCAAACACAGCCTCGTAGCATCCGCACCAAACTTCTCAATCGCCTCCCTCAACGTCAACGAATTCCCCGTACTCTTACTCATCTTCTTCCCATTCAACATCAAATGCCCATTTGTCCGCATACTCAACGGGAATTGATGTTTCGGGAACAACGCAGCGTGGTTATATAGTGCGAATGTCAAGTGGTTGGGGATTAGGTCTTTTGCGGAGGATCGGATGTCGAAGGGATAGAAGTAGTTGAATTCGTGTTTGAGACGGTTGGCTTTTTCGAGGGGGGAGGGGGGAGGGAGAGGGGAAGGGGCCGTCGGCGAAGATGTATTCCCAGATTTCGTCGGTCATTTGGTCGGGTGTTATTCCGAGTGGACCGACTTTGGCACCGGTAAGGGATCCAGCTAATTGAATCAACCACATATAGTCAGTGAATGCACCGAAACAAGAGGGAGGGAAGATGAAACGCACAATGCAACAAATGAGCAACAGTATAATAACTCATATAAATCGTCGAATCACTCAAACTCTCCACCAGAAACTGGGGATCCCAAGGTAACTTTGAGCCTAGACCATAAGTCCTCGCACAAGCCCACTGATTCAACCACGCCAGAGTCTTCTCAAACCCATGTCTCGTCTCTTCAGTATAAGTATTCATCTTCTTCAACAACTCCTCAACCTGTCTCCTCCAACTCTCCTCTCCATAATCCAAATACCACTGATCCATCAACGCAACGACACATTCATCCGCCGATCGTGAGAGTACGAAGCCTTCAGGTTCAGCATACGCGAACGCCAACCCATCCTTAATCAGACTCTCTCGAACTTTCGGTTTGGCTTCTTGTACAGTTTGACCAGCGAATTCACCAACGATCATAGTACCATTATAGAAGCCCTCTTTATACGCGATTTCCTTCGCCTCCGCAAGCTGTTTCGTATCCTTCGCAGATTGGATCTTCAACTGCTTAACAATAGCCGGAGCAGCAAGGTCACCATACGTAGGTGTGCGTAAGACCGGTACAGGGTCAATAGCAGCCCACGCAGGATCGATTTTGTAGTATTCAGCTTTTTTGCGTAGGTCCATGAGAGTTTGGTAGTCGTCTGGGGAATCGGATGGGACGGATGTGACTACACCGGTACCTTTGGTTGCGAGGACGCTGTCCATTGGTAAGACGTATACTTCGGGATTGAGAGCGAGGGGTGCTTTGATTTTGGTTCCGATGAGTTGGGAACCGTGGATTTCGAGGAGCTGGGTGATTTCGCCGCGGGGGGTGGTTATGCCTTGGAAGGCCATGTTGCGGGCTGCGCGGTGGGTGCAGAGGTAGGCTTCTTTGTCATTGGCGGCGAAGACGCCGTATTTGAGGGCGGGCCCTACGAAGCAGTTGGTTTGGCCGTACCTACGATTTGTTAGCGTTCAGAAATCGAAAATAGATCAAGAGGAAACTTACATCGTCTCAGGTCGAAGAGTAGCAGCGACCATAAACACTTTCCTGCCACCGACTTTACTCTCAATAGCCTCCTTCGCAGCCGGACTCCATTCAACAACTTCCATCTTCATTCCGGTATATTCTTGAGGTCCAACACCCTCACCATCCTGTCGATCGTGGTCCATACATGGTTGACCGTCCTTAGGGCTGTAGATGGTATAACGTTCGCCGAACTTGATTTTTCCGAGTTTGTAGAGCTTGTTGACCTGCCAGCGGACAAAAGCATCGTAGTAGGGGTTAGCGTCGGTAGTGAGGAATGTTCGACGCCAGTCTATACGCGAACCAAACGCGTTGTTATCGGCCTAGAATGAAGATGAGTGACCAGGCGGGACGCAAAGGAAGAAAAGCGCGTACGATGGCGATGGGAGGGAAATAGGTTAACCAGTGTAGAGGGTCGGCGAATTTTTTGATATCAGCACGAGGAACGCCTATGGATTCCATGATTTGGAATTGGTACGTGAGTCCAGTAGATTTTGCGACGAGTTTGCCCTTCTTTGCTTTCGACTTGTCACCCGACGCAGCTTCTTTTTCGAGTTCCTTTGCCTCTTCGGCTTCAGCTGCACGTTGCATCTCTGCTTGCACCTCTTCAAAGCGCTCGAAATCCTGGCCAAACATCTCCATTTCACGAATAATCTTGTCCGCCGACGCCTAACCCAAAAGCTTAAGCGCGCGTTCGACGACGAACTTTAGAAACTGACGTACCTTGATAGGCATACCAGTGACGTGGAAACCATGGGGGAACAAAGCGCGCTTGCCCAGCATGCGCTCATATCCAGCAGCAAATTCGATTTTAGAGATTGTGAATGCATGTCCCAGATGCAGACTGCCGTTCATATATGGGTACGGAAAGTTGCCGAACCATTTCGGATAATTTTCGTGGATTTCTGCTGGTGAAAGGCCAGCTACCTGTTCTTCGGACGGTGCATCAGTTTCAAAAAGATGTTCTGATTGCCAACGATCTTGATATTTCTTTTCCAACGACTTCAGGTAGTCGCGTTTACCGGTCTAGAGCGAGTGTGAGGGGGTGGATGAAGGAGAAAAGAGGCGGGAGATACCTGGGCAAGTTCGATGGTCTGGGCCATGGAGAAGTACCTGGGCCTGGAGAGGCGACAGAGGCAGCGGAGAGGGGAGCGGACGAGTGAGTTCTGTATCGAGTAAATCAGCTTGCCGGATTTCGTCCAATGCAATTGGACAAATCATCTCGAGTCACGCTCGTGCTTAAATTTGTCCCTTATCTGGATAAGATAACGGACCAATTGCGGTCACATGATCACCCTCGCTGGACACTGGACTGACTGCTTGGTCCTCCTCCCGTCCAAACGTTCATGTTCGGAAGACTATAACGCGTCAAAAGCACGCGGTGTTTCAACATCCACATGTCAAATTTCTAAACGACGCGGAAACGTCAAGATAGCTTCGTTCGAAGGCAGTCTTAGTGATTCTACTATATCGGACTTACTGAACAGAAGTCGAACTAGAGAGATCTAGCAGAGAAAGGAGTACAACAGGAGAAGTATCAGAGTCTGCGGAACGATTGATTTGATTCATCTTATCTATAGAGACTTCGTTTGTAACAAAATATACATGGCCTTATTCAAACTGTTAATACATACGTGATCTCGATTGGAATGATTGGAGTATTCTGGCAAGGACATAGATCCTAACCAGGTGACCCTTCGGACGGGCTAGTATCAGACTCTCAGACTGTGTTCAATGTTGGCTGTTGAAGTTCCGTTGAACGCTGAAGCTACCCAGAATGAGCACCCAGTGAGTGTCATAGGCTTCTATGGTGCGCGACACTTAGTCACCACCACTTTTGAACAACGTTGAGATTCCCACGAGATTTGCCCCAAAATCTTATTCCTCCTGCCAAAATGCTTAGATTTACTAAGGGAATAAAATGCCAGGAGGGATTTTTGAAATTCAAAAAACTGGCGGAGTTTTCATTTTTGGATCCTGCCGAATTCGCCATCAAGGGTCCTTATACCTAATATGGAAGGTATCTCAGGGTCCAGTTCCAGTATGGGATAGCAAGATTACAGCAAGAATCATTATTAAAGCTGGTATAAAGGCCAGATAATGCTGAAATGTACTCAGATGCATCGATGCAAGTTGTTTCTACGCCTAAGAACACTTGTTATGCCCCCTATGTGGGCGCTAAATTCTGTCAGACCGATTTCGCCGTTGTTCAACATTAGTGCTGACTAAGCGTCGCGCACCATAGAGCCTATCAGCTGTGAATGTATTGGAGCATCACTTCGTCAAGTGATGCATGTAGACGAACTTACAGAAATAGCTTCGAAACGGCCCCACGTATCCAGCTCCCATCTCAAGCGTCTATAAATACGATGCAAAAAAATGTAAGTTCGGCTCAGCCTACCTGAAGTACCCATCAGACATGGCCTTGAAGTAGTTTCGTCAAACGCCCTTACAGAGATGTGTCGTCAATGGACTGCACTGCTCCTACGATGCCAGAAGAGCCTAATTGGGTCAAGAGATCGCTTTTTTGGACTGTGGAAAGATAACGATCTTCTTACCTCTCTGTTCATGATCATGATCCCGAGTGTCGTGACTATAGCTAATAAGGGAAACGATGACGAGCTGTTTCAATCGTTTTAATACCCTCTGAGCTCTCACGTCTTGTACAATTCCATTGATAATACTATGATCTTTTTGGATTTCAAGTCTTGTGAGATAGCGCCGGTTAAAGAGCATGAGAAGTCAACACAGATCCTCCAAAAGCCGCTTGATCTGGCTCCTTGGTTACTCTAGACTATTGTTGATGACCTGTTGGCTGTTGGAAATGATGGTTGGAGCTTTTAGTGCATTATACCTGGGTCAGCTCAACTCTGCTGCCTACACCCAGGGCCTAGGAGAGAGCTTCACAAAGGCTCGGGGAACATCCACAGACTCGAAACCTAGCACTGATAAACCGGGGTACTGCTGACGCCAGCGAGCTGAAGGACGTCACATTGCGACGGAAAGAAGCTGGTTCTTCCATCCTTGACTACAGATTAGGTGCTCGTGTGCCGGCTCTGATCGTTTAGAGTGTAGAATCGAGACAGATCACTGTAATCAGAAATCAGCGAAGGAAGCTATCAGCTGTTCAGGGGATCAGGAGATGGCCATGCAGGCCGGATTGTGAGGTATTTTTGGGAAGGCTGATCGAGTTGATGAAGCTGGTGACAAAGAGAAGGGTCAATAAGTCTAGAGTTGAGGGGGAGAATCGGAGAGCGCAAAGATCGCTTGGTCAAGGGCCAGTTGAAAGAGCGGACTGCAAGAGATGTCGGCTTGAATCATCGAAATCAACCTGTTGAGGACAATCGCTCTCGGCACAATCCGATCACAACTCTTAGCGCTACTCCAGTGTTTGAGTTTTGTCGAGTTATTGCAGGCCGAGGTCTGGCTCATAGGGGCATTTCCGGGATGACCGAAGCCGCTGATTAGAAACCTTGTTATCTCGCTGTTGATTGAGTCGCCATCATGGACTGGTTACCGGATCCTCTGTCCACAATGTCACTATTGCAACAGTCCACAGGTCTAGACTCTCGACGCATATCTTTCGCACGCCTAGACAATGTTCTCAAAAAAAGAGATCGTTCAAGCTAGAAACAGAACTTGAAGACCTGACCGGAAAAGTCGCCTTTGTAACGGGGGCAAAGTACGCTGATAGTGATTCTGACTCGATAGCCCCCGCAACCAACCTGCAACACAGTCGGGAATAAGGTCTGTCAAATAGCTTCGGGGAAAGGTGCAACTGCCTATCTGCTGTGTGCTCCGGTTTTCGAGACCAGTCAAAAAATTCCGGTACGGGGAATCGAACCCCGAGCTGCCGCGTGAAAGGCGGCAATGTTAGCCGTTACACCATACCGGATTATGGGAGTAACCTAGTCAGTATTGAATATAATGAGGCAAGGATTTAAAAGCAATCAATTTCCTCCTCTCATGCTGTCTTGGGATCTTCTTTCCATTTTCTCCTCCCCGGCTAACCAGCGCTACACTAATACAAGGCTTGACAACCTCTTCGATAGCTTTACCCTACGGCTAATCAAGCGCACAAAGCCCAGGCTGCTATCCCGACGAGGTTAGCCCCGTGACGTTTAGTTCCCACATTGCAAACGCCTAGAAAAAAAACAAATATACATAACTTCGAATCACCACCACTCGTGCGATTCATGTCATAGTGCCATTGATCTCCACGCTCCGAAGAACCTCATAATTCCACTTACTCATCGGCCCATGGCGCGCTTCTTCGTTTTTCTATCCCACCCATGTAAGTTTCTCACCGCGTCTTGAGCTATTCCTGCATTGGTTCTGAAAGGACCCGTCGTCAAACAGCTCGTGGACGTTTCCACCAGGGTCAAACCAATTGGCAGCGCGCCAAACCTCCGAGAATTGCACGGATTAGCCATTAAAATGGTGTCATTCGGTCCGTTGATATATTCTTTGATATATATATCTGCTGATTGGACTAGGAATTTGCTTTCCTTTCACCTCGTCCTCAGCGTTAACGAGCCTCTTGAATACTTGAGGCAATCGCTGTTCTTTGTGGAGCTGAGTGTGACCCAAGATGATGGAAAGCGTTCTTTTTGCCCCGTCGGCGATTCTCGAACGATTTGGAACACAAATTCAAGACCTCGACTTGACGAGAATTTCGACTCGGTTTGCTGGAATTTTCGTGTTGACTTACGCGGCGTTTAAATATATCGAGGCGAAGAGGTCACCTGTACGTCTCACCATTATACTCTGTGTGTTCACCAATACCTGATCCTTCATTCAGCTCAATCGCATCCCAACTGTTGGCTACTCTGGCGTCATATCCTCCTACCTCACCGCTTTAAAATATATTACCTCAGGATGTGATCTAGTCCAGGAGGGTTACGATCGAGTGCGTGTCTCTGCCTGTGTTCTACCTTCATTTTCTAATCATGTTGGGATTAGTACCCGAATGGGGTGTTCAAACTAGCAACAATGTCAAAATGGATCGTCGTAGTCACAGGTCAGAAGTTCCTCGACGAACTGCGAAAAGCTCCGGACGATGTTCTGTCGTTCCAGGAGGCTGTAAATGACGTGCGCTTCTCTTCCTTGGTCCTATAGACCTTGAACTGATTTCTCTCAATCGAAACTTTGACTAACAGCAAACGCAAATTAAATATACGTTGGGAGCGCCCATCGCGGATGATCAGTATCATACAGCTACTGTCCGTTCCTCTTTAACGAGGAACCTAGCTATAAGGTTCGACGACGTGAAGGATGAGATTGCAGAAGCATTCAAGGTCTATGTGCCCCCTACTGAAAGTGCGTCTCTCGTCTCGCTGGTTTTTTGCTCTTTGTCGCTGAGCATGTCTTCCTCGTCTAGATTGGGTATCTGTACCGGCATATGATACAGTCATGCATATCGTAGCTCGTACGAGCAACCGATATTTCACTGGGCTCCCGCTCTGTAAGTGCTAGCATAGTCTCAAAACAATTGCCCGATTGGTCTGATTGGTCTGTTGCTCGTATCCAGGTCGTGATGAAGGCTACGTATCCCTTCAAGAACGCTTCACGATTGACGTTATTATCGGTGCCCGAATCATCAACTGTTTCCCGGACTTCCTCAAGCCGTATGTCGCCTCTGTTTTCCCTCCCTGGATGAATGACTAACCTGAGATTGATCATGATACCAGTGTCGTCGGTCAGTACCTTACCACAGTGCCCAAGAGTGTCAAGCGCGCGGTGGATTACCTCGGACCTATGGTGGAGGAAAGGCTTGCGGAGATCGACGAACACGGTGCAGATTGGCCAGGTAAACCTGTGAGTATTCTTTTCCTTGATACATCAAGTCTCGAGCCTGACGTTTTAGCATGCTCTACTTAGAATGATTTGATTAGCTGGTTACTCGAAATCGCCGAGGGCTACCAACGTACGGTACACGATATCGTTCTCCGAATTCTCGCAATCAACTTCGCTGCCATTCATACCAGTACTATGGTAAGCACTTAATTTTTCTGCTTGTCAGTTCGGAGGCTGATGGAAGATACAGTCCTTCACACAAGCACTGTACGACCTCGCAATCCATCCCGAATCTGTTGCTGAGATGAGAGAGGAAGCTGAAAGTGTGATCAGAGAACACGGATGGACAAAGGCTGCGATGGGGCAAATGCGCAAAATTGATAGCTTCTTGAAAGAGTCGCAAAGACTGAACAGTGTCGGAAGTAGTGGGTCTAGTTCCTCTTCTTACGGTGCTGGATAAGTGGGACTTATGTTTCCTCCGACGTCTCTTAGTACAAATGATGCGCAAGACGCTGAAGGATTGGACGTTATCGGATGGAACAGTTATCCCTGCAGGTTCATTCGTTGGTGTCGCGAGTGACCCTATGAACCGTGAAAAGGTGCATGGCACTATCCTTCCTCTGGTTCTTGCGTTCTAACTGAACACGTTTGGTTTAGTCCGCTTTCGAGGATTCAAACAACTTCAAAGCGTTCCGCTTCTCAGAAATGAGAGACGGAGATGGCGAGCTTGATAGTATCAAACATCAAATGGTGGCTCTCACTCTCGACACGATCGTATTTGGACACGGGCGACACGCTTGGTCAGTCTCCTCGCGAAGCTCTTTTACACTTCACTCACATGTCACTCTGCCCATATAGCCCCGGCAGGTTCTTCGCAGTGAATGAACTAAAAGCGATCTTCGCCTACTGCATTTTACACTATGATGTGCAGTTAGAGGGAGGTTCGAGGAAGAGGCCAAAGAATTTGAAGTATGAGGCGAATATTGCGCCGAATATGAAGGCTAAGGTCATGTTTAGGAAGAGGAGTACTTCGTAGATGATGTTTTGAGGGAAGGATACCCTATTTTGGGTGGGTAAAATTCAACAATTCTTTTGTTGAGTTTATGTGTTGATACGTATATCAGTGATGTAGATACCCAGTACTAAGTAGTGTTCTCTAGTGCCCACTAGCATTTGTGCATATTTCTTCATCCTTTGACTTTACGGTTTGATGCTGCCGGTAGCTCAGAGCGCAGCGTCAGTTGTTGGATTAACCCCTCCCCACCTTCGGTAGGAGGTTTTGATCCTCTACTTGACATGAGCCTGGGCTCTCATAACGTGGCTGGGTATTTAAATGTTGGAGATGAGATGTATTGTAGGCGATACGAGGAATTTTAGTCCTCGTCCGCATCAAGAACACAATCAACAATTGTCAGTTGACCAGCCACAGCTTTTGCACCTGAGAGGCTGAGACGAGCTCGTCCCAAACAGGTGAGCGTCTCGTCCGTCCGAAAGAGGCAAATTTTCGTTTCTTGACCAATAAAACAATACTGCCGCATGACGGGTGAGTCCTGTCATGAGATTGAGCATATGAAAAAAATGTATGTAGGAGTAACATACCTGATGCCAGACAAGTGGAAATATCATTGGCCCGCTAGTCAGATGGGATCTCGAGAACTTCTGTTGGGCGTTCTCTAACAGGAGTTTGTCAACATCATAGATCTTCAGTACGAAGAACAGTTTCTGGTAAGTCCTATTTGCTCACTGTCAGAAGAAGGTTAGAGAAGGAGGTGATTGATAAACTTACATGCTGCCACAGGTGATTCAAAAAAGCTGGAAAAAAACAGGGCCACTGGCATCATATACATTTATATGTTGAAATTTCAATGTATCAAGAAAACGAATTAAATCTTCATTCTCCCCTTTAAATGCCACGGGAAGGTAATTCCACGCTTCATTGAAATTGTACACGAAGTAATCGATGGTCTCTGCAACAGTCTCTGAAGACCTTGGAGACGTCCACTTGAGATGTGGAATGATGGATGAAGGGTGAACATCGTTGTGCGAGATAATCTCATCTGGAAAGCGTGAGGCAAAATACCCCGAAGAGACTGAGGACATACCATCCAACGCATGATCTTCCAGGATGATATCATACCAATGAAATTTTAACCTAGCAAACTCAGCCATTGCCTCCTCGCTGATGAAGAACTTTCCTGCACGAGATGGACTACAGAGGTAATCCTTGAATGATGCATGGTGTATACGGAGGGGAGATTTCAGCGCATCCTCAGGAGACGGTATATTAATCACAGAGTGAAGCGAACGTAAAGCATTGTAAAATTCCTGTTGATCCAGGCACAGAAGGTTCGCAAGAACCTGTGCTGTTGGCAGAATGAAATTGAGTGTATCCATCCTGTACAGACAGTGGTGCAAGATGCGTCGTGTTATGGGCATTATCGCTGTAGGCACGTCCGTTAGGATACGAGAATAAAAGAGATCAAGGGTCTCGAGGGGATTGTCAGTCGCAAGACGATGAGCATGCTCCATGAACGCCAAGAAGTCAAGGAGTCGCTGATTCGGAGCTGCATACAATGGATCGCCGATGTAGTTCAGTATGGCGGTTGCAAGCACGAAGAGACCGTCGGCGATATCGACAATCCTTCTGAAGAGCTCTGGGAGAGGCCAACTCTCATCTACCATTCCCAGAAGGTCTATTAGCATTTTCCTGAACCCATCGCGGAGGTACTTCTCGACGTCTTGTCTTGTCTCAGCATCATTCAGAAGCTGATGACGATCACATTCAATGGCTTTTGAGAAATATAGACGAGGTGCGGCTCGGGGCGGCTGCAAACGAGCCATAGGAAGGGGAGAGGGAGCTGATTGACTTCGTTAATCATCTCGACCAGCTCACGTTGACCCTTCAAGCCATGACACTCGTCTAGCCCATCCAGAACAACGAGGAGAGGCTTATGAGTAACAGGATCATTCTGAGAGCGGAGTTCGGTGAACGGTTCAATGATAAGTTTCCTGAGCTGAACCTGGGGCGTCTTGCTCAAGATACTAGGATCGGCGGCTATTGCACGCACAAGCAGAGTATGATAGGAGGGGATCGATGTGGCAAGCTGGAATGCAATGGTGGGGATCACAGTCTCGTACTTGTCGCGATTGTTCGGTCGAGAAAAGAAGAATGCGGAGCCGAGGGTCCCGATTCCTTCACAATACTCTGCAAACGTCTGCGCGACGGCTGACTTACCGGTCCCAGCAGGTCCATAAAGCCACATTGTTTTCCACCGACGTTCTGAATCGTCGAGTCATTTTCTGAGCTTTTCTCCGACCTTCTCGCGTGTCCCTTCGTGGCACCGTGGAGGAGGATCCCGTGCACTTGAGTTGATGGATGCGTCCTGACAAGTGTATGGGAGCAGGCGTTCCATCGCTTCGCAAGACCGTGAGGCTTTCTCGATGGCCAAACGAGAATTGAGACTCACTTGCGTCACCTGTCATGATAGCCTGAATAATGACCTGCTGGACGTGGGCGTCCGAGAAGTCAATCATCTGAGGATTGATCTGCATAAAATTGCTGGCATTATCGAACATCCCGCCAGATGATCGATCTGAAGCGAGATCAGCGTCGAATCTGAGGCTTAATCGTGCCACAGATCTACGCACTAGTATGCCGTTCCGGGAGTGTGCTTTCGGTTGATCCACCAGCGGAAGTCAATGATACATCCTGACCAGGCCGACGCTTGAAGTACCGGCGAACGTTGGAGAGATAATACCACATCGTGGTACAAGGCACGTCATAGCGTGAGGCGCAGCAGCAACTTGTATTTCCGTCGAGGGCGTCTAATACTTGACGATACCTTCGCGTAGTAAACTGTGCCTGTCTTCGAGTTCTGACCTATTTTAACACGAAGAGTTTCAGGAGAGAACAATGTCCAGAATACCCAGGGATAAAATACCCAAGTTTATAGGGTTTTACTCAACGCGCTCTAAGCATTTAACGTGACATTCGAATTTCGCGTGATGCATGGCGCCTATCAGAAGCACTCGCGTTAGCTCAAAGCACTTTCTTGAAACCTCCCCTTGAGCTTTACTCAGTCTTTACCTTGCGATGTCTGAGCCTTCGAATGGTGCCCCTCAAAATTCGGGGAGAATAACGCGTCAAAGTGGTCGAAAGACGCGGAACGACGCGTTTGTCAAGCCCAAAACAGAATACGCCGACCGGTCTTTAGAAGCAGTTCGAGCTCGAAAACGCCAGAGAAAAGACACTATATCAGCAGGGGATAATGGAAAAACGCCCTCAACCAAGCCTCGCGGTTACCCCATAATAGAAGCCCCAATTTATTCATCCTCCGACGCGGGACCGGAGAACTGGAGGGAGGTATATGCCACCATCAAGACTATGAGGTCCCAGATCACGTCTCCTGCAGACAAATTTGGGTGTGAGCAATCCAAGCACAAAGAGAGTGACCCAAAGGTGGGTCCATTTATCTGATTTCATTATCCTTTCTCGTCGAATCTTCGGAAGCTGATTTACCGAAGAATAGCCGATTTACTACACTCATATATCTCATGTTATCGTCACAGACCAAAGATGAAATCACAGACACGGCGGTCACAAGGTTGAGGATGGCTGTTGGGGGAACCCTCTCAGTTGAAGCAGTTATTGCGGCTGAAGAGTCGGTCATTTCGGAGTCGATCAACAAGGTTGGATTTTGGAGGCGTAAATCTGGGTAGGCCGAGACTTTCCATGCCTTGAGCTCTACCACGAACTCATAGTCATCTTGCTAGGTACATCAAACAGGTCGCTTGTCGATTACGCGATGAATTTGAATCCGACGTTCCCAAGACTCTCGACGAGCTAGTCTCTTTACCAGGCATAGGTCCTAAAATGGCGATCTTGATACTTCATGTCGCATGGAACATGTAGGCTTCCACTTCAGTTACCTGTTCCTGTACTCAGAAATACTGTTTCAGCAATCACGGAATCGGTGTCGACTCCCACGTACATCGTCTGACAAACCGCTTAGGATGGCATCGGAAACCGACAAAGAACGCAGAAGAAACGAGGTGAGGGCCGAGCCTTACCTAACTTCTATCTCCGGCTGAGGATATTGCAGGAGTAGCCTTGAGTCATGGTTGCCCTCTGAGCTTTACAGAGAGATCAACCTCATGTTAGTCGGCTTTGGGCAGGTAAGCCAGCTTGATCTTCAGCAACTCGCCTCATCATGATGATACAAGGCCAACATTTTGCTTCTAGGTTATTTGTACTCCAGCTAATCCACGTTGCAACGCATGCGAGCTCTCGGAGAAACAATTATGTCCCAGCGCCAATCATGCAGGAAAGAGGAGTGGTCGCACTGTGCTGGCTACTGAAAGCCGGCGCCTTGTATCAGTGCCTAGGGTCACCGTTGAATACGAAGAAGGGACATCTTGATATTTACTAACGTTCAGGAGCCTTTACTTTGTGCAGGCTGGTACGGCAATTACTATATACCTCAGGGTCTTCGATGAAAAATAAACGAAAATCGATTTTCTTCTGTCCTTTATGGTGATGCTGCTGAAGGTGCAACGACACTATCAATCGAGTGCTCTTCCTTCGCCAAGTATCCCAAAGCTTTGACCGGATGTTATGCCCATCAATCCAACGACATGATATTGGTTTCATCCTCAAGTCGAGAACGAGCCAATTTCAGGGCGACTATGGTCCCGTTCCAGCTGCCTCTCTATATGTGTGTAGAATTCATGGTTTCACGGACACTAATAGATTCACTGGTGATATTATATTCGAGTAGAGACAGAGAGAGCCGGTAAGCACTACAGAAAGCGACTATTACTAAGCGGATCAGACGGAGAGACAGTGTGCGGCATAGAGGAACCTCGACAAGTGTTGAACAAGCCTGATATTTTTGAGCACTTCACAACAAATGACCAAGAGCACCACAGTCCATAGATTACCAGAGAAGAAAGTCGAGGCATAAACGAGATTTAGATCAGATGATAAGACTTGACGCTTGAAGCTGAAGCTTTCAGTAGACACTGTGTGGCGTTGCGTAAGACCGCATTGCTAGAGCTGCATTGATGTCATCTACACGACGTCCTAGTAGCAGGGGATCGTCAGTTCAAACACGATTGTTAAAACTCTGATGATATGTTTACCTTAAAAGTGTCACAGACAATGTTCTTACTTCAGCCACACATCGCCGCTAAACCACGTGCAGTTTTTTTCTTGACTCTTTTGACTGTCAAAGTGAGGCGTTGACCGAGAGTGGTGGTACGCTCCGGCATGTAGTTGTGCTATTATGCCCTGCGTTGAGCTCAGAGTAGCAAAGAGAGGGAAACAGGATGCACATACTTGGATGGCGAAATCGTCACGACGCCTCACACGAGGGGGACCCACGCCGCTGGGAAGTGGGCGGCGTGCGACCCCCGAGCCAAACTGATAAAGAGAATAAACTCAATCAGTAAGAGGGCACACAGATCCAGGAAATAGCTTACCCTAGTGGCGGGCAACGATCGCAGCATCTGTAAAAATCCACCTTGGACAGCGAGATCAACATCTTGAAGACCCTCGGGAAATTTGCTACCGATGAGTTCATCATTGAAGGGACGAGAACGCTTGAGGGGATCGTATCGTTGACGCGAGAAAGTCGTTTGCTCGGAAAAATCGATATAGTATCTGCCATAAACCATCTTGTCCTTGGATTGACTAGGTCGGCACAAATTCAGGATCAAAATGAACAACGACAAGGCAACAGATACACAAAGAAGGTAAGGTGAGGGCAAGGGGGGATATATTCGAGGAGGAGAGAGAAAATGAGCGACAGAGGTCGGTATGCGGTTCTGTGGTGGTTAAGGGTGAAGGGGGTAAAGAGCCTAAATAATATGAGACGCTTAAATATCCCGTGTCCATGCGGAGTTTGTTTTCGAGATTGCGCTAGGTTGGTCCACAACCAGATGAAAGCTCCACCGATATATTCATCCCCTTTGGATTGACATATTCGAATAAGCTCGCCACTACAGGCAACAGTGTCGGTCGTCAGCTAATATCGATGGATGGTGCCGTTATAATCTGTTGTCCACACTCTGCTCATGATTGTCGGCTTGATGCAGTCATTGATCCTATTTTGCTTCCGAATAACACGGGCATCGTGTTTCGATGTCTGAGGACGATCCCTTCAACCTCTTGGCCTGCACATGAGCTCGGATTCTGCCAGCACAGCGTCCTATCCGGAGAGCCTGAAGGTATTGCAATGCAAGAAAGGATACGCGGCCCAATGTCGAATGATGGTCAAGAATGCTCGAATGAGGAACGAAAAGTGTCTAAGCAGTCGATTTTGAGAATAGATTTAAATGGCGGGTAGGGGAGAGAGGAGTCGTACGAGCATCGTTTTATGAGGTTATGAAGGAGACAGACGACCGCCGGAATAGTTTTCGGCATGTTTTCTTTGTGACCCAAATAGACTGACCGCTAGTGATGTCAGGATCAATCCAAACGTCGTTGGAGCCTTCGTATGTTTTCCTTCCTTGATCCATCAGCTACGAGCTGAGACAACCTCTTTCCATCGATAGGGCCATGAGCTATCGTCCACTACAACCATTAGCTCTCCTTCCCTCCGCACCAGGTTTCATAACCGCTTTCAAGTTCCTGGCAACGTACACTGCCGTCTAGTGCAACGCAGCCGTCCACTACGTCTTCGCTCCTGAATGTCTTTGCAATCCGACCAGCTCTCGTCTCGTCAGTAACTCAAAGACACTATTCTCCATCTTCCCCCTCGGCTCTCCTTCTCTTGCGGCAGCACTGTGAACCTTCCTTAGATTCGATTATTAGGTCCGCTGCTTCTGACTGGACAAAGCCTAGGGAGTTGAGGTCGCAACCGCGACAAGTGGAAGCACTCGCATATCCCGGAGGCCCGGAGGGTTGAGGTGGACGGTGGGGTGTCGAGTAATACCGCAACGACAGTCACAAAGGAAAGCCAGGCTTTCTTTGTTCAAGGGCGCCTATCCATTTCTATGTGCTATTCCAGGATCAAGGAGCCGACGTCCCGGAGACCAATGAAGAGCAAACTATCTAGGCTGCCGCTGAACGCCTCTCAGGCTGTCTCTTGTATTCTTTTTTCTTGGTTGCCAGTCCTTCAAGCGCCAAGTCTGGCCGCTCTCTTGCCGCATCAGGACACGACCCCTATCGGCCATGAACTGTGTGAAGAGCAGGAGGCTTGAACCCGAAATGAGTGAGTAAACACCACTTTGCTTGCTTCTTGACCAAGGTGGACGTAGAGCTGATAGCCTTAAAGTAGGCCACAGCTGCAAGTAGCCAAGGTCCGGGGTGTGCATCCACTACAACTAGTCGAGTGGAGCCCGGGAGACTGGTGCGACCAGGGGTGAAACCGGAGCGATCGTAGCAAGAGAGGGCAATGTATCCGAGATTGACCAGCATTTATTGGGAAAACTTAGCCTCGAGTCGACAAGAGAGGTCAGAACACGCGATATTGATCTATTGGCGAGACTCAAGAGCGTCGTGGAAGACCAAATAGAACTTCGAGGCAGGTTCTGCGTATTGCGGAGAAGGGAAATGTCTCGAAGGAGCCGACTAAAGGATCTGGAACTTGTACACTGGCTAGCAAAGACGAAACCCCTAAGACTGTTGTGGTCGCAAGTCAACTTGATTCCGGGGATGAGTCTAAAGCGAAGATAGTCAATAGCGAAGAGTCTTCCTGGCTGGACTTGGACAGCAATGAGGCGTTCGATGCCTCTTTCCAGGAGCGATATGACAGGTTTCGGCGAGCTGCTGATGGATAAAAAGATTGAAAAAATGCACAGAGCGCGTTCGCCAACGACTCACCAGCACCTCTACCCGCTGCCTCGGCCTTCCTTCCTCAGCCTTTCCTTCCCTCCCCATTGCTATCACAAAGGTTCAGTCCCAGATGAAGCATCGCAGAAATCTGCAGCCATGTGGGGTCAAACATTTGTTTTTGTCTCTCTCCTTCAGAATAACCCTTGTTGAATCGGCCGGTCCAGTGTCAGAGAGCGAAGTGACCTGAACGACTCGCGCAGCTTCATTTTTGTAGAGAGTTGCACCTGAGGACGAGGTTGTGCTGGTTGATGTAGAAGGAGGGAGGAGGCGGGAGAACAGTGGAATCGGTTGGTGCCGAAAATGGGCCCTCGACCAGACATCCTCTACACCCGCTAGTTTCCTAACCTTTTCCACGTCAATCTCAGTCCTCATAATGGCACTCTTCTTCCAGTATTCTTGCAACCTCTTGCTGCGCGAGGGCTTCTGCGTTGAGCGTGCACTTTCTTTCGTCTGAATTCCACGATATTTTCGACAAAAAACCCGAACTTTTGGCAGATGGGCACAATCGCCAAGCCGATGGCACAGTTATATTCACGCTCATGAGCACACGAAGGCTACAATATCCAGCTTAAATTATTCCGCAGCTTCAGAGCCCAGATTCAAATGGGATTGGAACTCAAGGGACCGCTACAATGTCCGAGGCGCTATGCTCATTGCTAGCATCCAGCACTTACAACTTCATATCCCCAGGGCGTGCCAGCGGAACCCAGCGACAGGCTACTGTATCTGTCAGTGAGTAACTACCAGGTTCAATCTGAGATTAGCAGCTGATTTCTGTCTCAACAAAGGTCTCGTAACCAACACCTCGATGACGAACGAGGCGTAGGATTTGATACAAGACACAGACACATGAGAGTCAAACACCCACTCGCTTCCGCTGCTTGAGCCGCTTCAGACACCCTAATCAAAAGATATATCCGATCAGCGAACATCGAATATATGCACACGTGTGGTTGGGTGTAGTTTTCAGGGATAGCTGGACCGACCAGGTCGGCTCTCGTGTGGACATTCGGCCAATCCGAAGACATGGTAACAAATGACAATGAGGATTTCAGTGTATCGCATCGACGGATGAGTATATGGTCCGATGACATCTAGCGATGGCCGCTCATATTTCTGGTGTAAACGTTAGGAATAACGCTCTTAGGTCCCGGTTTACCACTTCCTCCTTGGGTGACGCTGATTTTGATTGGCTGTCCACCGCCTTAATAGTGGTGGTTCTTCATAAATCTTCGACCAAATGGAGTCACCGCCGACCTAAGCAACTGCCAACAACATCTAGGAGGAGCCTTGGCCATATAGACGTTAACAACTTGGCTCACATCATTCTTGTGAGTACGATTTAGCTTCCGGAAAGCTTTAAATGGAGATCAAGGAAATAAAGGCAGCTACTGTCACTGCTTCGCCTAGCATGCTTGAGGAACTCGAGACAGACGTTTCGTAGCATGTGTCGTAGGGGATAAATGAAACGCGACGTGCATGGCCGCCACCTATTCACCCCAGCGTGGTACGATCCGTGGTAAACTGTACCATCATTCCCAGTAGCAATACCACCCAGCGATTTAAACCGACCGGTGTTGGACTCGCTTGCATTGCTGAGTGCGATTGAATGGACTGCCAATAGAACTCGCACCCATTTCACTCATATAACAGATGGAGATGGTCGGATTTAACCAATACGATCAATGTTTGCGAGCAACGCTACAATACAGGGTATATACAATGTAAAAATACAAGGATATCACAAAACTGGGGTACCAACGTTCAAGCACCATTGCGGTAGACTAAGTAGGTCGTTTGTTCTTATAATGAAGACGTGCAGGATCCGATATCTTTCGCTTTCTCGAATTGAGGAACTCCACGTCACTAGGCTCACGTTCTGCCTCTTCCTTTTCCTTGCCCTTTTCCTTCGACTTGGCCTTCTCTTTTCCGTCGACATAGTCAGCACCATCATCGTTCTTCTTTGGTACGGGTTGACTCCGAGAGCGTAAAACAGGCGGTTGATGTTGCGGTTCGAACTCGACGTCCGTTGCTTTCACAGCAGTATTTTTTAAGACCAATAGAGCGCCATGGATTTCGTTGTAAAGTGAGTGATAGTAGTCTTCACGCTCTTGAGGGTCATCTGGTAGATTCGTGCAGGCATGGAATAATTTTCCACGAATAAAATTGAAAACCCTGTTGAAACCAGGAAGGTCGGGATGAATAGCCTTTGTGATCCTTTCTCTCAGCGTCGCTGCCGCCTTGTCGCCTTTGAAGAAGTTCTCGCGGTCTGGTGTTGGATCTGAAGTGACGGTGTAAAGGAAATGGAGGACCGCTTTCGTTGGTTCGTAGTCCACTTTTTCCAACACTACCCAGAGCCCAGTCCATAGCGCCAGAGATTCCAGATCATGGTGGTAGGAGAAGACAGGCCCTTGTTCGAAAAGAGGGTCATTGTCCTCGGTCAGCACGGTTGCAGCATCCTGGTCTTCGCTAGCATGAGCAAGGCTGGCCGTAACCTCAGCCGATCTTAATTTCATTGCACGTCCTGAGTGGATTTCAATAGGCATAAAAAATGGAGTCCCCTGGGGCGCAGCTGTCAGCGTTCAATCATATTCGAAAATCAGGGGAAGAAATAATACCGTTTTGGGATCAGTAGCTGGCGCGTCCCTACGGTGATATTCCCTGGCGTACTCCAAGTCGCTAAGCTGACCGTGGATTTGCCCATCTTTGCCTTTGATCAGAATGATGTTTCCGGCGCTGATATCACGATGGACCCATCCCGCGAGGTATAGCAGGACTAGAGCTGAAATAACGACGTTAGCCAGCCCAATATATGAAAGACCAACGTACCGACGAAGACGTCCTTGATAGCAATAAAAGATGACGAGATATTCTTGGCTTTGATGAGGGAATGGCCGACTTTGCCATAGATGAGGCGATATTGCCGCTTAACAGCGAAGTCACGATGTAAGTCCGGTTGCGGGGGTGCCGATTTCGCGTAGGCATTTGTGGAAGAGGCCGATAGAAGAGCCTGCGTAGACTCTGGGGTAACATGCTGGCCAAGTTGTACAGGAGACATCGGGTCCCGCTCTGGGAACAGGATGGTTAGGTCACGCTCCGCTTCAGCTGGGCATTCCTTGGTTTCCTGTCCCCATCCACCATGAAGGATTGGCATGAATGGTAGATTGTGCGGAAAGTCTGTGATCGCGTGTATGAGGTCCCGCTTAAGAATGACCCCGGCCCAGTCGAAGTCCTTGGGCTTTAACATCTTGAGGCGGTCGTTGATGGCCTCTTGGATCTGCAACTCGGTGCACGAGGTGCTATCGAGCCAGACTTCCTTGAGGACGACAGTAGGGGCGCCTTCGAGAAATTTCGCTTTTGCAGATTTCCCATTGACCTGACGAACTGCCCAGACGCGAGTCTTCCGCCCATTTATGCACAAGGTACGGGGATTGAAGATCAGTTCAATCGTCCTGAAATACAGGGTTTCCTGAGATCCTTCAGGATTAATTTCGTAGATATACTGGATCTTGTCACCGTCGCGAATACGGTGGACGGTAGGGTCAAACCCAATTTCTTCTTTCTTGGCAAAAAGGAACATGAGTAAAGCCCTGACGAATAGTTCTGGATTCTAGATAAAAATTTTGAGCATGTTTAACAAAAGCAAATGATTGGACATACCCGAGTGAAGTCAAAGGCGTCTGATTTCAGAGAATGGGAGCGGGAAAAGCGCCAAATTGCCATATGTTCGTCCTCTATTGAAATCTGGGAGACATTATTCCTTTTCTTCGAGAGAAGAACACCTGACGTACCCCATACATCCGCGTACGACACGGATCGGTGTTCATAATGTGATTCGCGGCGCTCACAACCTTCAGGCGGTTCTGCAGGAGTATGTCAGAAGGTCCAGGCTAACAAACGATGAGAACGACTCACGTCTTTGAGGTCGGCGTGACCCCTGTTTCGCTTGAACTCTGCGACGACAGCCACGTCTTCCAAGCTACGGGTCTCCGACTTTTCGACAAAAATACAGCTATCAACTTTGAAACCTCCCCCCACGTGCTCTCCTGGTAAAGCCGTGTTTGGAGTTTCAACATAAATGAAATTGCGGGAGCGTCTGACGCCTTTCTCATCGTAACAAGTCTGGTTTTCGAGTACTTTGATTATAGGAACGAGGTGGCCGAAGATAGATGCTTCGGTGCTCTCGATGGCCGATGGTTGCTGCTGGTACTTTGTCCAAACATTTCCCTGGAGCAGTTTTGCGCCCCGTAAAGCCTTGAGTGCGCTCTGAACGGAGCGTTCTTGCACTTTAAATGGACTGCAGTAGCGAAGAAAGACCTCAACTGGACATCGGAGCAGCTCCGGAGCCATTTGGTTGCCAACTTCTGACCGTAGGTGGTTTTGTGGAGTATTGAAGCCATCACTTTTCTGATGGCGTGGCGTTCCGCTTGAGAGTTGGATTATGTCACTGGATCCCACGGTTACTCAGATCAAGTACTAACCTGGAAACGTAGTTTGAGGAAGTGGTCCTTAGTGAACCGTGTGCTCTGTAAATGCATAGTAGAAGCTGTGAGAAGGTAGGTGTACGGGGAAATATTCACATACAAACTGCTGCTGGATGGCTCTTCCATCTTCGGATGTGGGTGTTATCGGGTCGAGGAGGAAGCGGATCGGCGATGCTACAATGTGCTTAAGGAAGTATACAGGTGGGGAGTGGATCTGGTGGTGTAAAGGTATAGAGAGATTTTATCGCGTCAGATTGTGGGCTCTCAAACCTTGGCTTACCTGACAGCCCGGGGCAATTTATATCTGGACCAAATTCACGATCTTGTGATCCCAGGCAAAGAGTGATTATGAGCCCTTTGACTCTGTCACGATTCACTTACGAATGGGCTCACCACATGGGTTAGGGCAAACTTCTGCAGGCTAACCTTATATGAGACAAAATAACATGAGTCACAGAGCCATATATATTATTTCTTATGGGAAAATTGGTCTTGTTCGGGTTCTCAAGATTTGGGGTAGTATCGATCCAGTTGATAAATAAGGTTGCACGCAGCACGCGCCAGTCCTATCGCCCTGCCTAGCTCTACAAAAATATCCTTGTATCTGAAGCATCGCACAACAGTGGATGCCACGATCACTACTAATTCCTCGCATCCTGAGCACAGAGCTCAATTTCAGATCACAACTTGATAAAATCTTAAAGCGAGCTTGGTGCGCGAGAGACCTGGACCGCCAGACTGAGCGATCAGAATTAGTCCAAAGGCCCATGAGCTCTTGATACCTAGGCAAAGCACCGTTACGTCCCTAACGTGCGCATGATGACTGCAATTCAATCTCGGTTAGCATCTTCCCTTTGCTCCTTGCACTACATTTCTCTGAGAGTCCATGCTCATTAAGAGGTGCTTCTTGAGGAATGTATTGTTCTTGAGGGCGCTCAATTCCACCATTGTCTCGGTGGATGGGTCAAGTATTACCACAGTTGGCTGAGTATCTATCTCCGGGATGCCTCGTTTATTCTCGAGAAGAGTGAAATATTGCTCAGGTGATTCTGCGAGGAAATTCTTGGTTTCCACCAAGTGAAATTATTCTTCTAGCGCACGGCCGCCGACACCGATGCAATTCCGAATGTTGAAGATATCGTTGGAAACTTCTTCAAGTGTGTGTCTTCCTCAAGCTGAAATCATATTCCGTAATTATTTGAGGTGCCTCGGGGGAGACCAATGCCAAATGGTATTATATCGATCATCCTTATTACACGAGAGCCTTGCGGGCTTGCAGAAGGGGTAAGAGGCTAAGGTAGCTTTCTGTCCTCCAGCCAGTCTCCTAGTCGAGTCATGCAGCCACACATGAGCAAAAAAACGCGTTTCAATTTTGGAACCCCGACAAAGCGCCCAGTAGAAGCTGATGTTCCTCACAGCTTCTTAACTTCTGGAATTGTGGTTGACGTTGCCTATCACTACTCTTCACGCTCATATTAGCAATCATGCCCTGAGTATTACAATCACCAGGCAATCAGTGTTACCTTGTTCTTTGCCTGCCGGTCGTGATACTCCATTGAAACCAATTGTGTGTGGCCGTGAGAATTATACCTCTGCTGCACATGAGCTTGGAAGATGTGTTACTAAAGAGAAAGAGAAAGAAATCACGGATTATCAGCGAGATGTCAGAATGATTGAATCGTCCCGTTCATCGACCATCAATCCATCATTGTCCAATGACCCCTCAAACCAAGCCAAAGGAACGCCTGTCAGATTCAACTCCATAATTCAACTTTGTTTGCTTTGAACTGCCTCGTGCATCACTCGGATTCCTTGACCCCGATTTAAGTCTATGAAGTTGATCAACTGTTTTCATTCTGACGAGGCATGATACTTGACTATGAAGGCTTCGTCTGTCTGACAAAGATTGATCAGAGTGATGTCACTATGTCATTAATTAGTATTGCACTCCAAGCCTTTGTGTTCCGACCGTTGCTTGATAAACAACTCGAAGGATATACGCGGCTTGATCGGGCAGTGATAATGTGCAAAAATTATGGTGGATGAAAGACCATGTTAGCCAGAGGAATTGGAGTATATGCGAGGGGTATCGTAACCTATCTAGCTCTTGTCAGAACGTCCTCAGAGTATCATTTGAAACCTGAACGTCAAACCCTTCTCAGGGGTGCAAAGCGGGGAATGAGCGGCAAATTTGCGCAGTTGCATGAGAGCCATCTGCAAAAACCGTTGCCCTCCTATACTGCTCACACATAGTACTAGGTGTCAGAAACGGACATAAATTGCTAGAGTATTTACTGCTACATGTCTCCATATGAGTCCTCATCCCTGAAGTCGCCTGAGTCTGTGTCATCTTCGTCGTCTTCAGCATCTTCAGAGTCATTGATATCGCTGATATTTAGCATATCTTCATCGTCCATGTCTCCGTGATTCTGATCGACGTCCACAGGTAAACTAAGCACGGCTGTGTCATTCTCCATCTCGTAGTCTTCTCCCTCTCGACTAGGAGGGTTATCTTGAGGATCTGCTAATATTGGCAGGCTTGCACTTGCGGCTGTACAGTGTTGGTGGCCGACACCAAGTCCTAAGTGCCTCATAAACATGTCGCAGTCAGCAAAACTGAACAGCTGTTAGTTGCGAAGGGGATATAATATTTCGGTGATAGACGCACATATTGACATAATAGTTCACCCAGTCGTCCTTCTCCTCATCTCCTCGAGCCTCCGTTCTACCCTGATAAGGCAGTAGCCTTGAAGTGCGACCACCACTGAAGGCAGGAATGAGATGGGCAGCTCTAACTACCAGGGAAGGGTCTAGGAAGGAGAAGGCATAGCTATCTTCAATCCCGGAGTCCTCAGATTGGACGTCTAGGTCCTCAATGAAGCTAACCTTGGGCAGCCTTGCAATATTCCGCCCCGATCCATAGTCTTCATGGTGTTCTTCGCCCAGCCATCGGACCCACAGAAACTCGACTATCTTCCATGTCAAATCACTTGACTTCGATCCTATGTGTTGCACTTCAGCATGAAACAACCCTAAAACTTGCGCATGCCAGAAAGGGTGTGCCTTGGGATCTTCGGCAAGCACAGCTGCTGGTGTAGGTACCATGCAAAATGGTTGGTTCCGAGTGAAAAGGGTGTTGTGATCTCGGCGAACATCGTAGGTGGTGTAGTTAACACGGAATGTACGGTGTCGATAGATCCTTCCATTTCGGATCCGGATTGTGTTGCGGTCAGCATTGGAAAAATCATCGTGCATATCTCCGTCAAAAGGACGACTCATGATACGGCCAAGAATGTGTTCTCTGAGCTTTTGAATGAAATTCTGGATCAATATGTTTGAGCGTTCAAAAGTGGTCCAAGATGATCAAGATGCACACCTTTTTCGCGGGATCATCTGGGTTATTGCTAACAAAGGAGTACATGTCAATTGGTTCATCTAGATTGTGTGGAATGATGTGGTGCTGTGCGAAAAGTTGCGAGTCTTTGTGAATCTCTTCAAGCTCCTCTTCTTTGGCCTTGTGAAGAACACGCTGGCGAATATACCGAGCACCAATCTGATGGGCAGGCTTTTGTTTGTTTGTGAGTCCATAGAGCTGCTTTACTTGTCGATGCGACTGTTCAGCCTACACAAACAGGAAATTAAACAAGTCAAAATCTGCAGGGGCCTTGCACGTAATTGAGCAATGAGCATGAACGTACTAGTTGGGTTGTATATGAATCGGTAGTTCCAAACCAGCGTATGTGTGAAAAATAATCTCCCATGAAGTGGAACTTCACAAGATTCAGGTTCAGCCTCTTTAGCCGCGAATGAGAATTAGCTGAGGGGTTCTGTGATGAGGCCTTGCGGCGCTGGCGTGCAGCAGCTTCACGAGGAAGCTCTGTGGTCTCAAAACATGAGCATGATTTTTCGCGGAACTGGCGAAAGAGGGTGCCAATTTCACGGGTCAAGGACTGTAGGAGGTTGAGTGAGCCTTCTGTGTGCATTCTTAGCTTTGCCAGGGCGTGCCATTCCGCTAATCGATACAGTAGGGTCATGAGGCGCTTGTTATGTGGTTCTGGCAGCAGTCCTTCGAAGCATGGGATAGCGCACTAGAGGGTTGGAATAAGCGATATAAGAGTGGGCGCAAAATCTAAACAGCTCTTTTTCTCTCACCAGCAAAAGGTCTTTGTAGTCTCGAGCTGCCATTTGTTTCATCTCCGATGAGTTGGCAAAAAATTGGCGGATTCCGGAACCGCTGCGGCCAAAAGTTGGCACTTGACGATATCTGAAAGATCAGAGTTGGAGGGTCAGTTTTGCTCATGAACAAACCAGCGCTCTTAGCTCTGCTCACCTCTCATCAAGCTGAGCTGCCAGGCTGTTCCCAGCTACATACAGCATTCTGATCAAGTGGGTAAAAAGGGTTCGCCAGGTACCGAGTTCAATCTCATGCAATAGATCAACAGGAAGCATGTCTGACAGATTGAAGGAGTTGCCAAGTCGTTCCACAAATGCGTTCTGTTAAATGTGTTAGCTCTGAAGCTCTGAAGTACCTAGGATCAAATGACTTACAACCATTGGGGTTGCTGAGACTTCATCTAGGTTAAGACATACAGACATGCTCTGGAAGGACATTCCCAGTTCATAAATAGCCCTTCGCGCAGAAGCTACCCGGGTTGCAAGATATTTTTGGATTTTTGCAAACCGTGTTTGGTTATCGCTGGCCTGGCCAAGTTTGTCCATCTCATCTTTCTTGACCAAACATCGTGGGCAAGGGAAGGTTCCTTTATCACGAATTGTTGCTAAGAGTGCTCTGATCTGATCATTAGAGGTGCTAAATCATTGAAAGGGATAAGCATGACGTACTTTTCGGGATAATCAGCAGAGTATGAGAATATTCGGGGGTATATCCGGCGTTCAATCCCATCAATACATTGAATAACCATTCCATAGCGATAGGCGTGAACAAAATCATCGTCAAGCAGCATTCTCCACATGGCATGCATAAGCTCTCGGCGACAGTGTGCCATCATAGGGCCAGGCCGGTTGGGGCGAAAGGATTTGTTGATCTTTGCGATGATATTGATGAAGGAATCTGGTATCTGGATATCTAGTTAGCATGCTACCGTCAGTGATAAACACAAGGGAAGTTACCTTTGGTATATATGCAATGTGATGCATTGCTCCTGATCGTGGTTGAGCGCGATCATATTTCGAAAGGTTGCCCAACATCATATAGATAGGCCATGCAGTAGCATTTCCGAAGTCGGCAAGGCTCGTTGCATCTGATGAAAACATGAGAAGAGCAATGCCCTTTTCACGTTTGCAGTTTGCGTCATCGGGTGGGTTTTCACCATGTTGCTGAATGTGTTTGTATTCGGAGATACATTTATCAGATGAGTATGCCTCTCCATAAACTCGTTCATTGTGAGGTTGGCCATCTTTATTGGAGGCTTGATAGAAATGGTGGAATGGGGTGTAGTGTAGTTTGTGAGCGAGATGATCGTTAAAGGCTTCACGGATGACGTCGGTGAGCTTCCGGTGTAGGAAGCCAGGAACTGGGTGTGTCACATTTTGGGTTTCACGGGAGCCAGTTGGAATAGGAATGTTCACCGATGATTCGGTGAACTGAGCCAGAGAATCTGATTTTGAGACCTCACGATCCAGGCGACAATTTTCGCAATGGGTATCAAATCCGACAAGGTCATCAACGCAAAAATTTGGTGAGAGAATGCAGTCTTTCACCAGCCTGTTGGTCTCTTCCTCCGACTTTGATGTAGCACCGTTATTCAGCCAGGACATAAGTAGATGAACCGTCTGGTTCAGAAAAGGCCAAAAGGGTGGTTTACTGGATTGCTGAGGGGATTTCGGATTGGATGGCACATCAAGAGCTGAGCCATGAGAGCTGGTTGAGCTCAGGCGTCCGTGGTTAACAAGGTCTTCAGGTTTCAGTTGCCGATCAGGATCAAATGAAGGGCGTTTGGGGTACTTGCGCCAAAGACCAAAAGAGTTCGGGGGAGTGCGAAGTTGATCCCATACAATGAGTATTACTCGACGAATGGTGGAGGTAATGGTCTCTTCCTCTATTGCTGTCTGAGAGCCTTCAATGGAAGGGGAGGCAGGTCGAGGAGGTTCAGGCAAGTGATCATGGTAGTGCCCTGGTAAGCGGACACGTCGGCCAGACGATGTAGTCTTAACAGGCTCTGGTGTCCTGGGTGGTAGCGAGTGCAATGCAGGTGGTGCTGGGTTTGGCTGTACTGGTGACGGCGTTGGAGTGTTCAAGAAAGATTGATGTCTCGAAGCAAGTTGTCCCTGAAAAGACTTGGAGGGACTCGAAGCCTGGATCTAAGCAAAAAAGCTGGTATTAGCTTTCCACACGCCAAATACAGCAGATTATCATACTTGTGGAGGCAATCGAGCCAGAGAGGCTTCCTTCAATGTAGCGCGTGAATCCTTGCTTTGCGATAGCCGTTCAGCATGCCTGCTATGGCAGTTGTGGACATGGGGGCAGGTGGCCTGATGATGCGCAAGGCCAGAAGCCTTCCCATAGCCTTTTACGCAAGGCCTAACACAGGAAAACTTGTGACTTGTGGACTTGGGCTGCTTGGGCATGAGGAAAACAAGAATAAGTGCAACAACATAGATGAATATTCTCATTTGCTGAAGCACGAGTGAGAGGGGAGTCTGCGATTGGGATAACCAGCAAAGTTAGGCATTTTCAACCGCTGAACACCAGAACTGCTCACCTGGGAATCAACCAGTGGACCCGGCAAGCAAATAATGACCTGAAATTAGTGGTTAGGAAGACGGCATCCTATCGGCATGAGGCGACAAGGTGCACCCAACATTTGATATGATGCGCACTGCACAGTGCACACCACTAAGCACTCTGTTTAGCGTTAACAGCTCCATGGCAGGACCTTGTTATGGAGCTTAAAATTAATGAATGACTTGGGATGACACCATGGTGGTCCCCGGGTTATGAACTAGAGGTTAATTTGAATGTATGGGTTCCATATAGCTCACTCGCCCGCTGTTTGGATCTGAAGCTGTTTGACATTGCTCGGAGTCTACTGGTGCACAAAAACAGGACAAATGTAATCTGATGTCATGCCTTGTCAATAAGAGTGAAGTAACAAACGTTATAAAAGAGGATGGACGTACTCGAACTAACCAAGCAAATATGCCGCGTACCCGCAGTCAAGCCAGTAACGCCAGCAACAACTCTGCTCCTGTTAATTCTCCTACCCCTGACATCTTTTCTCTTACTGATGCTGATGCTCAAATTCTAACACATTGGTGTAACACACCTCAAGGACAGGCCTTTCTTGATTCAAACCCTAGTGGGGGCAGGCTGAGGTGTTGCAAGCTGCTCACTGTGATGGTGCATTCCGCCATAACACCAGTGTTGCCCAGTCAAATCCTGAAGACCGCCCTCAAACACCACCTTCTATGCAGCCCCCACCTTCTACACAGCCTCCACCATCTACACAGCCTGTTTCTGGAACTTCAGGAAATGTTAATCCCCCTGAGTCCCGGATAAAGCGTCACTTTTACCTTGATCTGACAAAGGACAGTCCTGATCCTTCGACTGAACCAGCAAATGCCTCCAATGCTCATGGTGGCACTTCTGCGGCAGGTGCTGAGTGCCCTCAGGTTACTGCGAAGTTGATGTGAAATGACGCCAATGAGGGTTCGTAGTTCTAAAGTTCTCTTCGAGCATTCAGACCAATCTGACGTAGGAGAAGCAGAATCAGCTAGCATCAACCAGCCAGCACGGCTGGAGATGCAAAATCGTCCCAACACAAGGATGGTGCTCACAGCTTCCAACATTTCCCTCGAGATCACCCGCTTCAAACTCGAAACTCTGACTAAGGCCAAGAAGAGGAAGACACCTGTGGATGACAGTGATGAGGATATTGAGAACCGTCCAGTTGATCGGAAAGGGAAACAGCATGTGAGTGCACAACAGTTGCTGAATCCTTCAGAGTGCTGATGAGGTTCTGGAGTAGGCAAGGCAGAAGCGAGCCCGCCATGCAGCTGATAGTTCTCCCACACCTGGGAGCCGTGGTTGTAGCGTGAGGTCCACCGGTGGCTCTGACTAAGTAGAGCTCAGCATGTGGGGCATTCAGTCGAGTATGCTGTGCAATATCTTGTGCTTGTATTATATCCGAAATGCGTTTTGAGCCATAGTTGACAAGGAGTGATGAGTGAGGTTTAGTGGTAATGCGCAACCCAAACAAACACTGGAGTCAATTGATTGCGGTGTGATTGGCGCGCAGCATGTTCAAGGCAGTTTCGCCGGCTCACCTGGACACAGCAGCCTTCCAAAAACCTCAAAATCAGCACATAGAATTGAAAACAGCATGCAAAATTAACTCAAATACATCTAAGTCTCTAAACATCATTTCTATCTGTGTCAATCCCGTTGTCCTCCTCATAAATAGTATACATGGCCAGCCCTTTGGCCATATGCAGCGGCTTCTCAGCTAAAATCTCCTTGAATCTGATCTCATCGTTCAGCTCGAGCATTTTCTGGGTCATGAACCCATTGTCAACAAACCGGATGATGTTGCCCGGGCAGTACTGTGTGAAAGAGACATGGGTCTCCCCTTCCTGAACAGGTGTGTTGGCGTGGATGAGAGTAGCAGAGGGGATGAGAATGATCGAGTTTGGGGGAAACTCTATCACATAGCGTAGATTCTTGAGCACGAGGTGACCGCCCTTTTTGGGATCGAAGCGCCCAAAGGACTGGAGAGAGCACCACGCATACGGCGCGTTTTGCAAATCAGTATGTGGTGTTGTCTGGACTTGTGGTCCAAAATTGATGGCTGCTGTGGGATATACACTCTTGGTAAAATTTCGCGTGAGGTGAGAGAAGTCGGGATGGCCATATAGTGCATTCATCTTTTCGAGAATGTGGTCATGCAGGGCCTCTGCCCAGAGTTTCAAGAACACTACACCTGCATTAGCCGCAGAATTCAAAAGAAAGTTAGGCAATGCTTACTGCTGTGAGTGTTGGCCATTCTTATGAGATCCTTGTTCTGAAGCAAACGGTCCATCATGCTGCTGTGTGCAGTCTTGTTAACAGGGGCTTGGCCGCTGTGCGGAATGCACAGCCCAACGTTGACTGCTGGGAACTGGCCTCGAGGGTGATCAAGTTCACTTGGAGTGAACTTAGCACTGCGGCCTTCTCGGATGATCGCATGATAGGCTCGCCGGGCCGCAGAGTCAAACTCATTGTCTGGTGGATGACCTGCGAGCACAGCAACAATGCGACCCTTATAATCTACAAAAGGGCGGGGCTCTTGCCCTAGGAACAAGAGTGAAATAGTCAGTGATTCCCTGTATTGAGGCATAACTGAGGATACACACCATCCCAGGGGATGTACTCATAGTCTTGGGCCTTAAGAGCCTCGAGAGTAAGCCTGGAAGATTCCCCCCCTGCACAGCGGTATGGCTTGGCCATATATCCACACGATGTTGCCGGCAGTTCCTCTGAGATGAGAGGCGTAGGAACAGGCTGGCTTGCCTTGAGAACAGCTTTGCGAGTTTCGGGTTGCACTCGCATTCCACTGACTTGAATCTGTCTGTCCCTGTGAATGCGCCGTTTTTTGTGAGATCGCGAGCTAGCCCAAGTTGTCGCATCAGCCTCAACTTCATCAGGTTCAGTATCAGGCCAAGGAGCGGGGGAGCAATCCCTTTTCAAAGTTTTGCGCTCATGCGTCTCATCACTTCCGTCAAGAGAGTCCTCCAGTGTCACTGCATCACGTAGCAAGCTGTCCCAGTTCACCCGTTGAGGGTCAATGAGAATGGGCCGTCCGTGGCGCTTTCCTGATCGCGTCTGCACCTGCCACCACGAAACATCAGCGAGTCCTATAGGTTCAGCAAGCAGAAATACCCACTGGCATAGCCGCAAATCAGATATCCAACGACGCACTAGCAGTGCAAAAGCCAGGTAAACAAAGGAGGAAGCAGAAGGAAGGGGGCACCAGGTCCCGGGAGGTGAGACCTAGGTCCAGCTGGAGCTGATGGGCGAACGATCGAGCTTGAAGCCTGCAGCTAGGTCCCGGGAGGTGAGTCCAAGGCAGGCAAAGCGGTAGAGCACAGGTGGGCCTACCTAAATCCTCTTGGTGTCACTGAACACGTGCGCATTGGCTCCTGTCACAAAGCGACTTGCCCATTTGCAATAGTGCAGAATGAGTCAGATCGAAGCTGATTTCCGCGGGTGATGGAAACGAAACCGCCGCTGGCGCTGGAGCTTTGAAGTCTCTGAGTCTTCCCAATCAGGTTCATTCGATGAGCAGAAGATAAGAATCGTTGCACATAAGACAACGCATTTGCGCCACTTGGACAGCTCAGCTCTGGGTCTTCAAACTTGTTAAATTGAGTCCCTACATACGCAGACAAGTTTCCAGTTCAACCCTTGCACCTTCTCCTGATCGTGTGCAGCCGTAATCCTCACGCTCACTACTAAGGAAAGAATTGCAATCCACCCATCTGTTCTCCAGTGTTTTTCTCGCTCGTGCCATAACTAGCTCCGGCTCCGGTTCTGGATCTGCTTCCCGGTTTGATAGGTGGGCAGCATGAGCAGCTTGGTCATAGCGTCGTTAGAAGGTAAGGGTTCAACATGCGACAGTCTCTGCCCAGTGCCTTTCCAACAACCCCTAAAGCAACTCGCACGACGCGCTCATCGGGGACAGGCACCAGATATCTGCGCACGTTGCTCATGCGAGGGTGGCAAAACCTGATCAAGAAGGCGAGTTGGTGATAGATGATAGCAAAGGAGGAAAGTAGCTACGCACGATCACATCAGAATGAAAGCCAAGGTCCAATTAGGCTAGATCCTTGCGGGGCGAGAGCACCTGGCGGGTTCAGCCCACACGCAACTCAACCCATCAAGACACGCAGTATTCTGCAAAGTGAGGAATTCTGCGCCGTGGGGAGAACAGCGCCTTGGCAAGCGGACAGATGCACGCGACATCCGCTGATTGTACCAGGCTGGTGCTCGAGCCGCGGGGGTCTGACCTCGGGTAGGGCAAATGGGCTATGAGGAGGAGGTCTATAATTCAATTAACATGCTTCACTCTCGCCCGCAGTATAGGATGAAATATACCTTGTCTTTGTAGGAGCTATCTGTGCAAGAGCCGATCAAGCTGGCCGAGACCTCATCTTTCTGTCCTTGACTCTTCACAAAGTCGCAAAACTTGGAGAGGGGTGTCACAAGGTCAGGGGTGAAAGGACCGTTGATAGTTGGCTCGAGTTGCGACAAGTTCTGCGGAGCCCAAATTTTTAGAAAAGGGCTTCCGAAGAACAGTAATGCACATACAATCTCAACAACCTCGTTGTACTCTACACCTTTATCGGCGCTGAGGAAACTGGCTTCGGCTGCCTTGTCAGCAGCAGAGGCGACCAGACCGCGATGCGTAGCTTGCAGACAAGAACACATGTTGGTTGTACAAGGGAAAGTGGAGGTAGTGGCACCAACTTCAGCGCCCATGTTCACGATAGCTGCCAGACCTGCGGATCTAACGTCTCAATGCCGCTCAACCTGAAGGATAACTTGACATACCTGTGCATGAAGTTAACATGAGGCGCGTGAAAGACGTCGTTCAAGGTGATATATGCACGTACGCCAGAGCCAGTAACCCAGATGGGCCACGGGAGGATGCATTTCTCGATGAATTCGGCACTGTTGGGTTGGGGGTAGAGATGTTGCTGACGATTTCGACTTCGTAAAGGATCGGGGTCGCCTTGACATTTTCCGAGAGGGAAGTCGCCTATGGCGTTGATAAATAGGTGACGGATGGGAGGGCTTGTAGCAAGCTCGGCGAGGAAACCGTCAGTAGCCGTTGGGTGGCATGATGATGGAGGGTAAGCACGAGATATCCCAGCTGATCAGCGGTTGGCCAAATGGGTTGTGATGGAGGACTGGGTGGGGCGTCAGAGCACTAGGGAGGCATTGACAGACAAACGGTGGAGGTAGGACGAAGAATAGCTAGTGCTTGCTCGAAACGGGACGGCTCGTTGGACGATTTGAGTTGTTGTTCGAATGACACTGTCGTTGCTTGAGCTTGGGAAGACTTGATTTGTGATAGATGATTTCTGGAGATAGAAGTTAGCTCCCTAGCGGTTTTCGTGTAATTAGGTCAAACACGACACCTCAAGGTCTTTTGCGGCTCCCTCGGCGGTCTGAATCAAGCGGCCACAGTGAATACTAGCGGGGTACCGTGCGCTGAGGGAGGTCTGCACTTGTGAACTGCGATGTAAGGATCGACTGAGCAGGCATATCCCAAGAGGGCAGTTCAGAACCTCATTAGCATTGACATAACTCGGTTAGAGGAAATGGACTCACTGCGGATGCATCCTACGTCGATATGTTCACCTCTAGCTCTCCCTCCTCCAGAAATATTGGTTTCGGAGTCGATGGCATGGCTGCATGGCGTCTTTTCACCGAGCGTCAGTTAGCGGTTGAGGATCTTTCGGACGGATTCCAATTTCTCAATCGAAGCGGGGCAGGGGGGAACGAGAGAGGAACAATCCTCATCAACCGCCAGTGTATGGGTAGCTAGAGATCACCCTGAAACTCGAAGCATGGTTGGTGATGGAGAGAGGGCAGCAGCACTGTGGCAACACTCTTGTGTGCACGATACACGTGATCGATCAATGCCAAAATTAGCATCTCCCGGTCCAACCAGCAACTACGTTTCCCCCCGATTCTACTACCCTCGCATCTCATTCTCTTTTCCCCGCACACCCTAGGCTTGCTATAGATATCACTGAAAGAGGCTCATTGATCTCACCCTGGCCTATATCGGTTGCTGAACTGTCTATTGCAGGTCAAATTTTGTTGACCAGCGTTCTACGCGCTTGTACAAAAGCATCTCGTCCGGGGACATGCTCACGACATCGAAGCATTTAACGGTATGTACATCATATTGTCATATTGTCATGTTTCTATGTCTTTTGCTCACTTTCTTTAGCACTGCACCCAAAAATCTGCCAGCGATATCATGTTTTTTTTTCGTCGCGCGTATCGCTCCCAAGCCTCGCCGCACACCCTCCTGCTCTCAATCTGCCCAAACTCGCAACAGCCTGCGCTCGCCATCTTCTCCCACCATTGAGGCAAATACTGCTCATCAGGAAAAGAGGATGCATATCCGCCTATGCTGTTTCGGCCTGCCTTAATTGTCGGCCCCTTCCCTGTGTCTCTTCAACAAAACTTTCTGATAAGACTCTCTCGCAGATCCGAGAGAAACCTCTCGAGCCCATTTGAAAACATTCAACATACGGCTTCTTGAATTCCCCCGCAGATCTCATTCGCCATATTTGAAAGTGCGTTGCTAATCACTCAAAACTTCCACTCTTGTTCTCAACGATATATACAGTTGGAAGGTTGACTGGAGACCGCACAACGGCCACACCTGGCTAAAAAGGACGAGCTGTCTGGTGAGTTACCTCCTTTTATGTTGTGTGAGGTGTTGATTGCGGCTATAGGGGGCATTGGAAACTTAACTGTTGGATCCGGAGGATACAGTTCAGACAGCAGCGTGTTGAGTATCTCCACAACCCAACCCTGAATCTGTACCACATCACGCTGTGAAGAAACTTCCTCGCCTAACCTGGAGCGTTCGTCCCTTCGCTTCTTTTCACCACTATACCCTTCTCACCTTATGTGCTATCAACAGCAAAGACAACGACGCAGCAGCAGCGAAAAACACCAGGGGAATCATATACCGATATGCCTCGACAATTTTTCAGAATCCAAATCCTCTGCATCCCCCGCATCCCGTGCTTCAGCGCTCAGCTCTTAACAAAGTGAAGGACGGCGTCTATGGTCGTTGAATTCCCTAGGCCGAAATTTGCTGAATGTGGAGTCTAGGAATGGAGACAAAACACAAGAGACCAAACCTTGATTTCCAACCATCACCGCCCCGCTTTTTTCAACCACCACTGCCCCACTTTTTTCAACCACCACCGCCCCACTTTACGATATGCATGGTGCGTATTTAAATCTTGCACAATCCTTGACGTTCACTCCCTTGCCTTACTTTTCGCCGCTCACAGCTATGCCAAGACCTCGTACTTCATCAACTTCACCCTCACACTCGCCCTCGTCTTCCCCTCCACCTCAGGGTAATACTGAGAAACCCACCTTAGAAGCTCTTGAGGAGAAGGTTTCTCGCCTTGAGCGAGCTTTGGAAGCTGAGAAAGCTCGAAACAAGAAGCGCAAACGTAAAAGTGATGAGTATGTCTATTATACCCGCACCAACTGTGATCACCCAGTTGACTGACTCTGGGAATATCAAGCACAGTTAAGTGTCAAGGGCGACCTCTCCAACATATCATCCACTGCTTCGAGCTGTTTTTAAGCTTGATTGCAGAGGCAGATCATCGTCTGCATCCTGATCCCGACTCCGGTGATGAAGAATATGACGGGCTGGATGACAACGACAAGCTACAACTTGAACGCCAGTAAGTACATCATTATTGGGAGTTGTCCTGGTGACAGACAGCGTCCATTTCGTCCAGGCGTAACCGCAATTATTTAGCTTATAAACGGCTAACAAGGTTCCGCCCTCACATTACTGATCTAATGGCGCGGCGCGAGATTGCCGGATATCTGTCCTACATAGCTCAGGTATCGGCTTTCCGCTTTGCGTGTGCCTTTCGAGCTCAATAACTAACTGCTACATATCACAGCTTCAACATGGTGCTAACGCTGCCCGCGCCGATGACAACTCTCGTATGATCGAAGAAGTCCCAAAATGGCTCAACAAAATGTTTAGCCTCGATGGAACATGAAGCTCTTGTCGCATCACATTGCGACAATCGTGGCTTACAGCATGACGTCTGTGGGATGCTCCTAACACCGATTGACGTTGATTGGGATGACACCCAGTGCGTTTTTTCATTGTCGATACCCAATTCCTAATAGGCTCTGAAATCTACCAGCGTTCGCCGGCAGATCTGTGAGGGCAGCAACAAAGACGTTCGGGGGAATTTCTTCCTCCGCTGCCTTTATCCACGCAATAGGTTTGACCCAGCTCACTTAGAAAAGAACTTTCTCAAGGGTGAATTGTTGGTACTGGTGAGTGTCACACCAATTACTCTTTGAATGTTCTCATCACTGAAGCATTCATAGACATACACTGCCATCTTCATTACCCCAGGGGTTGAAGCTGAAGATCAGCTGAGCAACAATGACAATGACGAGGGCGACGACGAAGGGAGACCGCAGAAGAGACGTAAGGTACATAAAGCCCAGAGCAACTCGGTCTCAGCCTTATGCGGCTTGGACGGTAATATCACCGGTCCTGCAATTGCCTACTCAGCGGTAATGGTGGGTCACTATCATAGGTACAAGATGGTTATACTGACACTCGCCCAGCTTGCTTTTAATCTCACGGATCGGTCGACTTGGGCTGAAGAGCACGTGGGCATCGACTTTGTCAAGCTATACAATTTCCTAGTCGACTATTTTGAAGCCCCTCGAACAGAAAGGCAGAAAGCCCGCGCCTCCTCTCTTCTGCGCTGGTGGAACAGGTTGGTACCCGAGTTGTTTCAAAGGATAAACTCAGCGCTCACTCTCAACGCTCACTGCGGGACAGTCGGATCTATCCAGACTATCGACCAAGCAGTTTTTGCAACTCAGAGACCTCCTACAAGAAGCTCGAGGCTCAACAGGCTGAAGAAGAGTCAGGCGATTAACTGCTATATGACATTGGCCATATGTACGAGATACCCGCAGTAGTATAAATAGCAGTGTTGTAAATATCTATCCAATCAAAAGCCCCGATTTTATGCAAAACCAGCCGCGTAGAGAATACCCCGCAATAGACCCAGCAGGCACTGTACTAAGCGCTCTATAGACGGTACGACTCCCAAGCTACATGATTGTGATGCTGGCGGACAGAGAACGACAACAAGGGCGATACCTTGGCATCCTCACAATAGTTTATGATAGCATCCAACACTATTTCCAATAAATACCTACTCTGATCATTGCTGCTTTGTCTATCATGCCTGAAGACTCATGTACTGCTTGACCATCCGCACAACCACTATGTATTTACCCCATCCATGGAGAGTCTATGCGGCTGGTCTTGCAACCTCAAAATGACCTGCATTGAGCCAGTCTGACAAAACCTCCTACAACCTCAATCCTAGCAGCTCTGATGGTCCTGCTGCATTTACATCAGAGCATGACTAGGTTATAATAGATGTTCATTCAAACAAAGTGAGGAGTTGAATGCTATGGCTAGCCACTCTGATGAATATGGCCCAGCCTTGGAGTTCTGACGCTGAGACGATCGGCGTGGCCTATTTAATCAGACTATGATCATTGCGGATCTTGGCGCTGGTCGGAGGACTCCAGTTGACCGGTCCGATTTGTTTCTGACCAGTGAAGCTGAAGATGATTGATAATTTTCGGGGAGGGGGAAACCGAGTGATGTGTGCTATTGTACTTCTTCTTGAAGAGTTGTTATTCCCTTCGAGGATCTGTCACTTTCTCTGTGCCCAACTGATGATCCTGGTATCACTGATCTTTTCAAGTGATCGTTGATCAGATAGTGGTAGGAAGCACTTTTATTGGTATATCATAGGTGAAACCGCAACATACAGTAAGAGAGCCAAATCATGATTAACTAAACATTCAGAAGAACGGCTGGTGAAAAGAGTGAAAATTGCTCCCAGGTAAGACCGTGGAACCATCGTAGGGACTAGTATGTGGATGAATATAACGGGAGGTGGAAGACGGTGAAGTCCTGTCTTGGATATACTGCAGGTAGATCTGCAAGCCTGTATCTCTCTCCAGATTATCAACTATAATAGCAATATCTGTCTCTGATCCTTTGTCCGCTAGAGGAACAAGGGAGACAATACTGACTTTCCGAGGACGAGGGCGAGATTTAGATTGCGAGCGAAGAAATTTGAGTATTGCTTGATGCGAAACCCAGGCATGCCAAAATCAAAGAAACTCGAGACTGGGACAGATAGCCTGTTGGTCCCTCTTATCACAGACTTCCGCCTCCGAGTCCTTTACCCCATTACTTTCATCTTCCACTTCTTTGAGGGAAAAATAGTCAAGGAAGTCGTCATCAATCTGATTGCTCACTGTATTTTCCGAGGCCTCAGAATGATTCAACCAGACTCTGGGACGCAAGGAAGGCATATCTCCTCCTATTGACAACCTCTTTAATCCTGGAGTTAAGCATAAGATATCCAGAATAACTGGTTTTATGAATAAACACAACCAGAGGTCCAACTCTTCAAGCGGGGTAACTTGATCGCCCAACAAGCGATCCAGACACTGGACAAGTTGTTGTTGGGCGTTATGTGAAGGCCTCAGTGGCCCGTCCCAAATGGAATTTAGTGGCTCAAAGTGATATGTGAGATGTTTGAGAGCTGGAACGGACAATACATCCAGTATTTGACAACCAAACTCGACATCCATGGATCTAGTAGTGATCGCAAGTGTTCTGAGGTGGGGTAGGATCAACCTTGAGAATGGTAGCATGGTGCTCGGGATATCCCACCTCCCTTCTGCATAAGCAATCAAAAAGTGGAAGGCGAAGCTTTCAAGGTTGGGGCATTGTATAAGATGTCGGACGAGCTGTTGGAACTCAAAAGTCCAGCTAGATTGAGGTAAACGATGACGCTCATAGATTATTTCGAGCGCTGTCAGATTCAGCAAATGAAATTGCACATCAAGACTTGCCACTACCCCTCTTGTTAGTGTTAGGGAGCGTAATTGTGGGGCATTGAACAGACTATCTTCAAATGTGAGTGTAGGGCCAGCTTGAGCAGTGTTTGTAGCGATGTCCCCGGAAATATGAAGGCTCTGTAAAAGTGGTACATCCTTGGACTGAAATCGAGAGATGAATGCTAATGGCCAGTTGGATGGAAACAGATCCAAACGAATGGACTACCAGCACGGCCGGACATGTGATGCAATAATTTCCAACTCGGGTGGGCAAACGTCTGTGGTAAATGAAACTGAAATTGAATCAGGGTATGGCTTTTGTGGTATGTTGTGAGAAAGAGTGATAGACAGCGGCAGAACGCCAGAGCGGGAGAGCCAAGCGGTGATAGCCTCTAGCCTTAGCTCATCTCTGCGATGGTGCTTGATCAAGGGCGGAACAACCGCAACGATATGAATCGAAGCCCACAGCTTTGGAGTCGCATACACAATATGCTTCTACTTGGCACATACATGACTCAACAAAAGTGGCGGCTTGTCAATGGCCATAATGGCATTGTGAGCAATGGGAAGGCAGTGATAGAAAATCTCTTCCAGAACATCGGAAGCCAACCGGTTGAAGGGAGATATCAGCTCTCTATGGTTATTGACAAAGGTGGATATTGTCTGCTTCTCCAGAGATAGCTTGCTAGCTAAGTTTTCAAGACGTGAAATCTCGTCCTCTAGGGCCCGAAGCTTGCCAGATCCTCTGATTACAACTCCTGTGGCTTTGGTGGTGGCTTTCTCCAACAGGGCATAGCTGGTGCGCAATAGGGACTTGCTGAGAGAAACAGAGGAGGAAGAGTCAGTATGACAAGTTTACGGAACGCAATGCATTATCTTTCGGGCCGAGTGATCCGATAACAATGACTGAAGGCTCTCATGCAAGACCCGAGGTGAGCGAGCTGGTTGAGAAATAAAGTAAAGTTTCTATGTTTGTGAGCCTCCAGGTCCAGTTTCGCCGTCATCAAACTCCCCTTCACACTTCTCTATAAGCGCTGGCTCAGAGGGATAAGCACCCTTGTTGTGTCATCAGACCTGGTCACGGGCTCTGATCCGGTCGGATCAATTACTATTCAATAAATATATTTCTACTTGCTATAAGTTGTGTATTGGTATCGTTCATTCCTTTACTACCTGCAAGAAAATTTGAACTGAATCAGTCCCTCAGACATCCAAAGAACCAGCACGAGCCTCCATTGGTTGTCCCTGGAAAGACCTTCTTTCTGCCATAAATTTGCTCAGCTCCTCCGAGTCCCCTTGTCTTCGGTGTATCGCTCTATTCACAGCAACCTGATGAATTGTTGAAGCGAAATGATACTTTGATCCCCTGATCATATCATTGATCGCATCAATCTCAATTATGACCTTTATGTCATATGCTATTTACATATTTCTATGTTATAAATAGACTATCTCCTCGTCCTCCAACATACTCCTCTAGTTATTCCACTTATCGGAGTGTTGACGAGTCTTATGCTCATTTATGATACATACGTTACATCATATGGATATTTTCTATCCACTACGCATCATATATGTGTAAGTTATTATGTAGTTGGAGTATAGAAAAACTCCAAGGACTTGTAGTAGAAAATATATATAAGGAGCCTGTACTTAGTAGTAGTACCTCAGTCAATCAGACTACCAAGTGAACGCTCTACAAAGCCTCGCTCATATCTCGCTACTTACTCTCTTATCATCAACTACTTGCTCCATTAACAAGCGATCTACTATCGTAGTAAGTACTTGCAACTAGCATTCACTATCACTGCACTCCCCGCTCCGTTGCTGCTTCAACATGAATGATTATCACTGAAGCGAATGCCTATGCAATACAAATCAACGCTATTATCGAGGAGGGAATTATCTTGTCTTGAGGCTCACCTGACCTACAAGACCAATTGGTGCAATAATAACGCCAAAGAAATTACTGAACCCAATCCCTATTGCAGCAGCGATAGTAAGCAGTACGTTGATAGCGGCTGATTCCAGCAGGATGTTGACAATGCCGAGATAGCGTGATGTATCGACATTGCTCCCAGAAAGCAATGACGTGATTTTCCTGTAATTAATTAATCTGATTGCTATGAATAGCGTGGCGTAGATGTTTAGAGCTGCATTAAAAAGAAGCGCAGTTGTTTGCAGTGCATTTCCTAGAGTAACCAGTGATGTTTTATCAATTGCCACAAGCACTACTGAAGCTGCTGCGCAGCCTGTGCCTAGTGTCACGTTAGCCTAGCTTTCACTGACCCTTCTTTCTCAACGCACCTATCATAAGACTCCATAGGCAAGCAGGGAAAATCCAAAGTATCTTACGCCAACCCCGGGAATTGGATTGAAATACTACTAGTTTATGCATCATGTAGCAGCGCCAGACCTAAAATGTAGTCAGGGATACCCGAATTTATTGCTACTTGGAAACGCACGAGTAAACCATCCGTCATTGCACCCACAAAGACCGGGACCATGTTTGTAAAGAAGGTCAATAGGTGTACTGATATCTTCGGCTTCCTTGGACTCGAATGGAAAACAAGGAAAAACTCATTGCGTGAATGAATGAATTCTCCCAGTATGAACCCAGTCACTAGAACCAAGAGTATCAGAATGTACATCCGGAGAAGACAATGCTGTTTTGATGCATGATCTGTATCTTGGTTCCTTGACAGAAGGAAAATGCACGAAATACCAAAGGATATTAATCCACCGGCAAGGAGAATACCGATAGATACTCCAATGGAAAGCATTAGAGGTTTTTGTATATCGACCTCCTGAATGGCGACCATGCGAGACATTCTTGAGGTTGTAGGATTACACAACACAGACCAGAACGGCCGCAGAATGCTGCTGTGATGGTTTGAAGGAGTTATGAGTCGGATTCAAGTGTTTATAAGACACCAACAAGGCCCCGGAGCGCTTTCATATTCCAGATTTGAACATGTTGGCGCCAACAGATGTCGCTGACACTTGATAAGGATATAAATAAAATGGCCATCAAATGCCCCCAAAAGAGCAGATGCTTGCTTTTCCAGATAGAAGATATCGGTATTAACTTCTAGCACCTGTGGCTGAGAATGATCACCAAATATGTGTCGCCGCTCAAATATCGAAACAAATGATACCTGAAGAAGCGATCGGGGGTCCCGGCAGCTTGCTCTGAAGGGCAATTGAATTATAGTAAGTGATCCGGATAATGGACTATGCAACTCAACGCCATTATCTCTCGGGACGACTCCTACGGTATATGACCTTCCGCTCACCCTCGAGGGTTCGAATAAACACTATAATCTAGAGGTAATATTTTGACGCCTGATATGATCTGAATACATTGTCTGGGACTTCCAAGCAAAGCTCAAACCCATGACGATCTCACTTTTCATTCACAACATATAATGAAATTCCATCCGAAGAGTGAGGATCATTCTCGAGGTACGGATAATTAAAGACCACGGGTCTTTTTGGCCTCAGGATTAGAAGATTTGTACATCACGCCGTCAACTACAGAAGCGAGGAGAATCATTCAAACGATCACCACTTTGGTATAATCAACTTCATCGAGTTTCACCGGTGAGAACGCGAGAAATCCCATACGGCATCTTCGAGTCGAAATGGTGAGTAGATTCTGATAGAGAAGGTAGCCCGACACCAAAGCAGTTCTTGGCAACATCATTTTATGATAAAGGACCGAAATATCGCTTCGTGCCTCGGGGTGGAGGAATTAGCCCGTGATAGGAGAGGATTAGCCGGGTGAATCACTTCATGAGCATCAGCCACAGAATTCGAGAAGACTCCTTTTTGTACTTTGAACGGATCCGTCATCGAGGACGACATATGACTTCTCGGGAAAACTCGGACGCATGCGATCAATGAGCAAATGGATCGCCAGTAAATTAAGCGCGTCGATAGAAATCAAGATAGCATAAACATAAACTAGACAACTCGACGTCAACCACAAGCACAGAGAAAACCTTGATATCATCATCGCCTAATAATGCGGCCTACCATAGTACTTCGGTTCGGGGGTATAATTGCGGCGATTGTTGTAAGCCTTGGGGTATCCATAGCCTTGACGCCCATAAGAAGGAGGATCAGGAGAGTTGCGATGACCGTTGTAAGACGAAGAGAGGTAGGAACGAGCAACGGGGTTGGTTGAGGGGACAGGAGTAGCTAGAGCACCGACGGTTGCGAGAGCAAGGATAATGAACTTGATGCCGGCATTGAACATGATGATGATCGTCGTAGAAATGGATCTAATCTCAAAAATGGTGGTGGCTTTCTCGGACAGGGAATGGCTGGTATGCAATACGGACTTGCTGGCAGAATGTCTGGAGTTGATCGCGGGGAGGGAAGGTGGAAGAGTCAGCATGATGAATTTATCGAATGCAACACACTGCAACGCGTTATCGCTCGGGCTGAGTGATCCGGTAACAACAACTCGGGGTTCTCATGAGCTCTCATGCCAAACTAAGAGGTTCTGATCCGGTCGGATCAATAGCTACTTTCTACAGGTCGTCACTGCTGATTAATTTACTGCCTGTAAAAGAACTCGGACTGAGTTAGTCCTTCAAACATCCAAAGATGCATTACGAGTCTCCATTGCTTGACCCTGGCGTGGCCTTCTTTCCGCTATTAATTTGCTCAGCTCCTCCCCTTGTCTTCGGTGTATTGCTCTATTCACGACAACCTGGTGAATGATTATCACTGAAGCGAATGCCTATGTAATACAAATCAACGCTAATATCTAGAAGGCAATAATCTCGTCTTGGTGCTCACCTGACCCACGACAGCCACTGGTGCAATAATAGAGCCGAAGAAATCATCGAGCCCAATTCCTATTGCAGCGGCGATGGTAAGCGGTACATTGATAGCGGCCGATTCCAGCAGGATGTTGACGATGTCGAGATAGCATGGTGTATCGACATTGCTCCCAGGAAGTGATAACATGATTCTCCTGCTGTTAATTAATCGAATTGCTATGAATAGCGTGGCATAGATGTTAAGAGCCGCATTAGATAGAAGTGCAGTTGTTTGCAGTGCATTTCCTAGATTAAACAGTGAATTTTTATCAATTGCCACAAGTATCACTGAAGCTGCGGCGCAGCCTGTGCCTGGTGTGACTTTAGCCTAGCTTTCACCAAGCCTTTTTCTCAACGCACCTATCGTAAGATTCCATAGGCAAGCAGGGAAAATCCAGAGTATCTTATGCCAACGGGCCCGGGATTCAGATTGCAAAACCACTGTTTTATGCATCATGTAGCAGCGCCAAACCTGAAATGTGGTCAGAGATACCTCAGGAATTTATTACTGCATGGAAACGTACGAGTAAACCGTCTGTCATTGCACCCCCAAAGACTGGGATAATATTAGTAATGAAGGCCAGCAGGCGTGTTGCTGTCCCCGTCTCTTCTAAGCTCGAATGGAGAACAACAAACTCATTGCCTTGAATGAATTCTCCCAGGATGTACCCCGACACTAGAACCAGGAGTATCAGGATGTACATCCGAAGAAGACGATGTTGTTTTGGTGCATCTGTATCTTGGTCCCTCGACAGGAGGAAAGTGCACGAAATACCAAAGGATATTAATCCACCGGCAAGGAGAATGCCGATAGATATTCCAATGGAAAGCATTAGGTGTTTTTGCATATCGACCTCCCGAATGGCGACCATGCGAGACATTTTTGAGGTTGTAGGGCTACACAGCACAGACCAGAACGGCCGCAGAATGCTGCTGTGATGGTTTGAAGGAGTTGGATTCAAATGCTTATAAGATACCGATAGCCCTGAGCGCTTTCATATTCCAGATTTGAACGCCTTGGCGCCGACAGATGTCGCTGATACTTGACAAGGATATAATTAAAATGCCCATATGACACCCTTAAAAGCCCAGATGCTCACTCTCTCGAGACGGAAGGCATTGGCACTAACCTCTAGTAGCTATAGCTGAGTATGATCACAAATTATGTATCGCCGCCTAAATATCGAAACATACAGTGATACGTGAAGAAGTGAGCTTTAGGTGTCCTGGCAGCTGGCTTTCCAAGGGATGGAAACTCCAAGAATGGGCGCCAAATTGGTCGTTAAACAAGCGATCCAGATATTGGACTATGCAAACCAACGCCATTATCTCTCGGGCGGCCGAGTCGATAATCCGGGAAACACTGGTTTGACCTGAAGTCGGATGTGCGATATCCACTACGCCGACAACTCGATTTATCGCCAATATCTCTCGCGACATGTGGACAGCCGCCAGAATATATTTAGCCCAGTCACGGCGAGCTAGAGGGCAAGGCGACGCCTGATGCGATCTGAAGAATTTTACATTGTTCGGGAGTTGCAAGCGAAGTTTCAATTCGTCTTCCCATGAGCCCACCGACAACCTCACTTTTCATTCAGTGCATTTGGAGGTACTCCCTCAGAGTACTGGATCACTCTCGAAGTACGGATAGTTAAAATTAATTAAAGACCACGAGTCATTTAGGCCTCAGGATTGGAATATTTGTATAGTATATCGTCACTAACCACAGAAGCGAGAAGATTGCTTTTGATGTTTTAAACGAGAATTGGGACCTTGGTAGGATCAAGCTCATCGAGCTTCACCGGGTGAGAATGTGAGGAATAAAATACCAGCGCCCAAAGACCTTTATCAAAATATGCCGCTATGCTTCTCGAATTGAATAGTTAAATTATGCATGCACCCGATACATCCAAATCCGACTAGACATGGTTCACAGCGTTAACAATTTTCATGAGATTATTAGACCTGAGCAAATGAGTTTAAACAAGTGGAAAAGGACTTTAATGACCTACTCTTACTCATCAAATAGTTGTGGGGTTCTTGTTTGGCTTGGATTCCGCAGGGACAACGACGTCCTCGCATCCACGGTCAAAAGTTTCGACCTTCTTCTCCCCGTGAGTCTTCTTCAGAAAAGCCTTGTTTAGGCTTTTCGCAAAGTCAAGCGCATTGACGTGAGGGACGCCATTGCTGTCAGGCAATATAGAGATGTGGGTAAGACAGGTAAGACAACCGGGACCTGTCGTTCGAGTCGTTTGTTGAGATCTAGTTAACCTGTAGCCGAGATATGTATAGATGAATCACTCTACGGGTATCAGCCACAGAAGTTCGAAGTCTCCTTTTTATACTTCGAAAGCACCCGGCATCGAGGACGATATAGTGCTTCTCGGGAAACTCGGACAGATGCGATCAATGAATGAATGGATTGCCAGTAAACCAAGCGCTTCGACAAAGAGCAACACAGCATAAACACAAACTAGACAACTCGACGCCAACCACAGCCCAGAGAACCCCTGGATATCATCATCGCCTAATAATGCGGCCTATCATAGTACTTCGGTTCGGGGGTATAATTGCGGCGATTATTGTAAGCCTTGGGGTATCCATAGCCTTGACGCCCATAAGAAGGAGGATCAGGAGAGTTACGATGACCGTCGTAAGATGAAGAGACGTAGTAACGAGCAGCGGGGTTGCTTGAGGGGACAGGAGTAGCGAGAGCACCGACGGTTGCGAGAGCGAGGACAATAAACTTGATGCCGGCGTTGAACATGATGATCGTCGTAATAATGGATCTAATCACAAAAATAAGCCGTCGGTAAAGAGACCGGGTCCGCAGCACAACAAACGTACCGTAAAGTCGTCGCGAGGTCGTGAAAAAGATGGAGACCGTCAGCCTCACGACGAAGGCTTATAAGCCCGTCTAGTTGAATAGGAGACCAGTCTGACACGCCGGCGGCAGGCAGGAGCCCAATTTAACGAAAGGAGTCGTCGGGGATCTATTTTTAGTAAATTTCGAAGAGCAAGTGGTACGATTCGGATGAAATTGAAATCCGAAAATAGCGCAGGGCCTCGGTGGCGATGACTTCATCAGCGAATACTGCAGGCTCCTCTGCTCTCCGCTGGCTGCCCCACTTCCTCCACGACGACCATGTCCACACACGAGCCAATACACCCCGACGCTCTCTACACAAAGGATTTCTCGTTTGTCGACGCTCGCGGGCGCAAGGTCCATCTGCGCGGCGTGAACCTGTCTGGGTCGAGCAAGGCCCCGCTGGACCAGCCGTCGCACGTGCTTAAGGAGTTCTGGGATGTCGCGGAGAACGGCGGAGAGACTTTCATTGGGCAGCCGTTGAATATCGAGGACGGGTCTGCCGACGAGCATCTTGCGAGGCTGCGAGGATGGGGATACAACCTGCTGAGGTTCCCCGTCACCTGGGAGGCGCTGGAACATGCTGGACCGTATGTCTCCTTTCCACTGTGATACTGCTTGACAATGACCGAGCGAATACAGGAAGAAATATGACTATGAATTCATGGACTATATCATCCGCGTGCTCGTCAAGTGCAAGCAGTATGGCTTCCGCGTGTACATGGATCCACATCAAGACACAGTTCGTCGACTAAGTTTTCCTCCTTGAATACCTCTGACACTTACTGCAGTGGTCTCGTTTCTCTGGAGGCTCAGGAGCGCCATTCTGGACCCTCCCCGCATGCGGGATTAATCCCTACAACCTCTCCTGCACGCACACCGCCCTCCTCGCACCTCCGAATCGGCCTCTCCCCCACGCCGCCGACCCCGCATCCTTCCCAGCCATGATCTGGGGAACCAACTACGGCCGTCTCCTCTCGCCACACCCTCTCACTCTCTTCTTGCCGCAAAGCCTTCGCTCCCAACTGCATAATCGACTCCGTCAACATCCAAGATTACCTACAAAACCACTACATAGCCGCATTCGGCGAACTCGCCGACAGAATTAAACTCGCAGATGAAGAACAAGGTTTAGAGCTCCGTGACGCTTGCATTATAGGCTGGGACAGTCTAAATGAACCCGCAGAGGGTTTAATCTCCTGGGACGATATCAACAAGAATCCTACTCGACAAACTACCACACTCAAGAAGGGTACTTATCCCACCCCAGCTCAGAGTCTTCGTCTCGGCATGGGTCAATCCCAAACCGTCGAAACCTGGGACTTTGGCACCTTCGGCCCCAAACGCACCGGAACAGCCACCATAGACCCCAAAGGTCGCAAAATTTGGGTCGAGGCAAACGACGTCTCTCCTTCTGGCTTAGTTGGCGAATTACCCGATGGTACACACCCTCGTTGGGGTTGGAAACGCGATGTCAAGAAGTGGCCTTTAGGCACATGTATTTGGGCACAACATGGCGTTTGGGATATCGAATCCGGATACGTCTTGCGTCCCGATTACTTCAAATATCATCCTTCGACGGGAATCGAAGTCTCCTTTCTCACCGATTTCTGGTTGCCCCATTTCACAGCGTACACCAAAAGGATACGGCAGTCTCATCCTCACGAAATCGCATTCGTCCAACCACCGGTGTTCGCTATTCCACCCGGCGTAAGCGAAGCTGTGTTAAAAGGCAGATGCGCTTATACGGGCCATTATTATGACGGGTTGACGTTGATAACCAAACATTGGAATTGGTTTAACGCGGACTCGTTGGGTGTGTTGAGGGGGAAGTACAAGAGCCCGATATTTGCTGTTAAGATTGGGGAAAGGGCGATTCGGAAGAGTATCATGGAACAAATTGGGTTCCTTAAATCGGACGCGGAGGTTATCACTGCACTCCCATCCCTCACCACTACCGCCTCCGCCTCCTCCTCCGTAGCCCCGCCCCCTAAAAAACCAAACCACTACCCCACCATTATCGGAGAAATTGGTACCCCAATCGACATGGACTCCAAACGCTCGTATTTCCCTGCTTCACCTCGCAAAAATAAATATAGAGGAGATTATAGCAATCAGGAAAAGGCTCTTGACGCGAGTTTGAATGCGTGTGATGGGGGAAATAATGTTGGGTATACAATTTGGACGTATGTTGCTGTTGGTGGGAGCGCGTTGCGCCTAGGGAGGGAGGGGGAGAGGGAGGTGGAGACGAGGCATACGCATGAGTGGGGAGACGGTTGGAATGGAGAGGATTTGAGTTTGTGGAGTGCGGATGATTTGAGGAGGAAGTGGTTAACCGACGCCGACGCCGACTCCGATTCTGCCTCTGACGCAAAGGAGATGAAGAGTACTTTGAACGAAGGAAGGAAACGCGTTTCACTCACTCGTCTTACGAGAAAACGAGAAGAAGAAGAAGAGAGATTCAGAAGTGAAAGTCGAGCTGCGTTACTCGCTAATCGATCTACGCCGAATTTAGGTTCGAAGAACCCTTCGGTGTTGACGCTTAATACCATCAACACTGCGCTTCCTCTTAATCGTGCTGGCGTAGGGGAGGATTCACCGGTGTTGCTGACGCCCAGTGCTTCGACTCCGACTTTACTCGTTGGTCCTGGACTTGGCCTAGGGTTGAAGAAGAAGTTATCTGGAGGCGGATTAAGTGCCCATATGGTCGACGGTGTTGGTATGCAAGGAACCAACACATCCACAACCGCCATCAATCCCACCAACAACTCCTCTTCCAACCCCTCTTCAAAAGACAAAGACTCATCATCCTACTCCTCTTCTACACTCCTCTCGCATCACTCCTCCTCTGATGAGGAGTTGGCGAAAGCCCAAAAAGCCGCTGAAGCCGACCCGTATGATTTTTTGACGGATGGAGCGAGAGCTGTCAGAGCGTTTTGTAGACCAAGGGTTGTGAGAGTTTGGGGGGAGGTGAAGGATATGGAGTTTGGGATTGGGAAGGCGGAGTTTAGGTGTTCTATTAGGAGACCTTCCGCTACTGCTGCGACAACGCCGAGGGCGAGTGAGGGTGCGGCGAAGAGTGGTGTGAAGATGCTGGAGGATACAAAAGAAGAAGCGACGCAGATTTATCTTCCACTCGTACATTTCGCTTCGGATGCAGTGCTGACTGGGTCGAAAGCGAAGAGGAATTCGGAGAAGAGAGCTTCGGCGAGCGTTAAGGCTGCTGCTGCTGCTATTGGGGATGGGATGGTTACACCTGGACTGTACGGACTCGAAGCCGCGCATGACTCTCCTTCCGATTCGGGTGCCGACGCCGACAACGACGCTCCGAAGGGTGTGAAGAAGACGTTCTTTGAGTCTGTAGAAGAGAGAGTGGATTTATTAGATGTAGAGGTGAAGGTTTCGGAGGGGAGGTGGGAGATTAGAGGACAGACTTTGTATTGGTGGTATACCAAGGACGGGGCCGAAGGTTCCGAAGGCTCTGCTTCCGCGGGAGGGGGGGAAGGAGAGGAGGTGAATATCGAAGTGAAGAGGAGGGGAGGAGCTATTAGAGTTCAGAGAGGCGGTTGGGTCGATGTCAAGTCTTCTTCAGATGCAGATCTGAAGCTCTCAAACGTGAAGTCTTCGGGCTCCAGACGGGGAGCGGAGGAGAAGGGCTGGTGTGAGAGGTTGTGCGCGTGCGATTTGGGGTGTGTCGTGATGTGAGCCTCGTTCGTCCCGTGGAGGCTGTTGCTTTTTCTTCTATCAGCGCATATACCTGGGCTCGACTTGGACGATAGAGACACGGAGGCGAGCTGCATATATTACATACCGGATATTGGATATACTTGGTTAGGGGGGATGATGTGGTTCGCGGTTGTGGTCGTTGTCCCTCTGGGCTGGGCGATTCCACCCTTTTTTTTCCTTTTTACTGGCTACTGTTTATGCATTTATGTTGAGGCACTTTGTACGGTTAGATTCATTGGTTTGGTGTATTATATGATTGTAATATAGATTTTTAATTTTCGAAGCGAGCGTTGGTCGTCCTTTGGAGCGATGAAATAGATTCTCGAATGGCGTCTTGTTGAGATATGTACTTACGCCGTTGATTTTCTGATCGGGACTCTAGGGTCCCTTGATTTCTTACCATCATCATCACTGCCGAGCCAATCCTGCTGTCCACCGCCGAGCTCGAACTCGTATAGGGCGTTCTTTTCATCGTTGTTCGATCTTGATTCCCAGGTCTCGCGACCCGACGTCTGAGCGTCATGGGCATGGTCATTGCAGCGAAATTTCGACGAAACTGTTGGAACCTCGAACAGTGGCTTGCCAAATGGGTGGGATGTGTCGACGTAAAATCCATGACCACGACTGGACATTGAACAGTGCGTATTACTTATACTATATCATGGCTCTATTCGTTCTCATCTCATATCCATGTTGTCCTATTGCGTAATACGCGGCTGTGACAAATCTGCTAATCTCGTTGCGATTTCAGCTTCCTTTTGCCATTTATGCCGATTAGGCGTTACTACAGCAGCTGGAGAAGACATCACTTGCGAATGACGCTCCGCGAGACCGACAATCTGCGAAGTGTACTTACGTAGGCGTGCGAGTCGCCGGAGGAGTGTTGTTCCGAAAGGTTATTCCGGAGCTGTTGGACCTTGATCTAGATGTGTTATAGCTTTCTTCGTCTGGCGCTCGAGGCCAGTTGTTTCCCAGCTGTTGATCGGTGCAAAATGCAAGACTTTACAAAATCGTGCTCGTATCGAAGGTCCGCGAGAGGTCTTTGTGAAAAATCAACTGGAACTCGGAGGGAAAATAATATTATAATAACGGTGGCATTCTAATGAGCATAGTGCATTGTTTACGGTAGGTACACATTTGCTTGTTTTGTCTGCATTGCGACTTAATTGATCAAATGACGCCACGGCGATCTCGTCTATGTCCTCGGCTAGATTGCTTCTCGCGTATCATGCCACCCACAAATACAGTCAAACGTATCCTGCTCCGGAGCAGCTGAGAGTAGGAAAGCTTTGAGCGGCTCAAGCACGACGAGGGTATTCTTGAACTGCTACCACTATGCTATCCGTTCTCCCCAACGAGATTGTCTTCCACATTTTTTCCTTTCTTTCTCCTTCGGATATTATTCGTAGGGCTCGCAGGGTGAGTTAGTTCGTTTATTTCGCCTATCATGCCAACACTAAAATAAGCTCAGGTATCTCGCCGTTTCTATGGATTGTCGAAAGAACGTAGTCTCTGGCTGGAAGTTCTTCGACATTGCGATTATGTTCTTCCTCTTCATGTCCCTTTGGCATCCACTGGGGAGCTAGAAGAGAAACTGTTGTGTGGGGAGCGTGTGAAGAAAGCCTGGACGGCTCCTCGCAAAGTACCACCTCGACGCGTTCTAGATTTTGAGCTCGGGAGGGGAACGCATCCTATGGGCATGATGGGGAGGTATCTCGTATACCGTTCCCACAGAGAACCGTTCGATCGAGTCGAATCGCCCCGCTATTTCTGGGTTGACATAGAGGCAAAGCAACTCGGTCGTCCTTCACCGGTGGCTCAGTTCGACCTGCATTCAGAGATTGAGGAGTATGGTGTCGACTCCGATTTTCATCAATGCCGGAGCTTTATTCTCAGTGAAGAAAATCATGCGCTCTACGTCATGTTCATTCAAGTTGACATAAATACGGAATCAGGGAGAACAGACCTCTATCTGTAGGTGCTCACTCGTACTCCTTGAGCGTATATTTGTTCTTATCACTCTTCCAGGAAGCTCGCTAGTATCGACTTTATACCGTCGGGGCACTTGAAACACAAAATCCATTTTTCTCATCCCATCGGAGATGAAGGCCTGCCGAGTCCTCTCTCTGTAGGGCACTTCATCGGGCCAGTTCCAGGATGCGACTACGTAGCTATGCACCCCTGGGCTGACTCAACACTCCCCATTCACCTGTTCAGTATCTCTACGGGTAAAGTGGTGATTTGCCCGCGGCACACCAAATTCCTAGAGGCGCCGCAGGAGGCTCTGACATTTGACCAAGTTTCCTGTCAGCTTAGCCCGCGATATTTGGTGCAAGTTCATAATGCAAATCATATCGAAATTTTCCAGCTACCGACTCCGCAAGAGCTGGACGAAGCTGCTGGTACCATTTCTGCGGAAAAGGTCTACAATATTATCCTCCCACAACAGTTGGGCATGCAACCCAAGTGTTTACCGCGGCCTGAAATCTTATTTTTCTCCGAAACTTCCGTTCTCGTACTTCTCGCCCACGAGAACGTTATCCAGACCTTCGACCTTGACCTCTCCACAATTCCGAAAACTACGCAATTAGCTGCCAAAGACTTCAACTGTCGGTTTATCCCCCGTGAGAAGTACACCTGGGATCATAACTCCCTCTCCATTTCTCTACCGTCCTCTCGCTCAGTACTTGGTGTCACCATTTGCAAAAGGATGGGATATGATGCAGAAGCACCTCAAGTCTCTGTTTTTGGACTTTGGCTCGGACTTTGGGAGCGTGTCTCTATGGAAAAACTGGGGACTGAGCTTGAGCTTCCAGAATGGGTAGGCTTTGGGGAGTTTGGATTCAGTCTCATATCTCCGAATGATGCTGCCCGCGGACGACTTGCGTTCACAACAGCGTATCAGCTTCAGGACGGCTTCTTAGGTCCAAAGGTTGTAGTCGTGGACTATGTTTAAAATGTATCTGGAGCTTCAATATTTTTAGTGTGGAGATAGACCTATAGATTCTCGAATATCCTGGTTTACTCTCTCTCAGGTTTCGCGATATTTGTATCACTGTATCGAGCTGAGTGAACTGTCTTTATGTTTCCTATGCTCTTGGTTCTGGTTCGCATCTGATCGTTAATAGCATATCTCTGTATACCCCTTGTACAAATCTACTGATAGGCGAATACTATCTTCTTCAACATTTCATCTATTTCATTGCGAATTGCTCGCCCCTCCTCTTTCAAGTCCTCGCTGTCATCCTGATCAGAAGGATACAATCAGTAGCTCAATTACAGGGCGGAAAAACCCACAGGCCCATTGTCAATCATGGCGTTAGCCGTGTTGATAACGCTTGTATGCATGCCCTTGAGCATCTGTGCTATCAACGACATGCTCAAATTACTGCCAACAGGAAGAGCAGCAAAAAGATTCGCTTTGGCGATGACAACGGGTGCAAGACTCTTTAGAGTGTCTCGATATTCTTTGCTTATGTTCACAGCTTGGAGGCCATACTCGCGAGGTACTGGCTTTTGAACATTCTAGAGATTTTGTTGGCACATTGTTATAAGCACTCATGAATAATAAAGCAAGTGTCCATCCTTACGTTCAGATCAGCTGTGGTGCTTTCCAGTAGACCCTTGAGCTCTAAGGCTCTGGTGTACGTTAATATTCCCTGCTGAGGTGTTTCGAGTCCTCGAAATGCAGTGATCGTCGAGGAGAAAGCGTCGATCTTGACCTTGATGGTTTCGAGTTTATTTAGGATATCCTGCGAGGTCGGCTTTGTTGACATCGAAATAGTAGATGACTAGGGCTATGGAGATTACTAGGAGGACTCGGCGCCGATGGTCTCAAGCCTATCCAGCCTTCAGAACGGATAGAAGCTGATCAATGAAACTGTGTGAAAAGTGCGCATATAGGAGGGTTATCGGATATGGACGAAGTGCAGTGATAACGATTAGCTGAGCTTCACCGGGCCGAGTGATGTACCGTGAAGAACTTGTATATGGCTTGGCGTATGCCACTTACATGAAAGATCTGCAGTTGTGAATTTGACTTCTGGATCAAATCAATGGTCCATTAATCACTTTTTTTCGTGCGAATGGCTTTCTCGATGTCTGTGGACACTGGGGATTCGGGAAGAGAGCCTTGACAAGAGTCGAATTGGCAGAAGAGTATTAATTCAGCGACATTGTGAATGTGAAACCTACAGTTTTTATTCTCAAGCCAACCCTGGATGCCGGCGCACGTGGTAACGTTCCGATTCCTGAGGCCTGAGGTTATGGTCAAATTCTATGATCTCCCGGAAGCTGTTGCTAGCAGTAAACCCGGACGCGCGTAATGGTCATAGTTTCTAGAGGAATCTTGTGTTACATTTGCCAGTTTAGACCTCGAGTCACTGCCATGGTGCGTGCACCGAAGCCTTTGCTGGTCGGAGATTGAAGCTACTATGATCAAATGATCGACGATCTCATTCCATTTGTGGATCCGCCTCTCATCTGACCAGAACCATCAGGCGACGAACATTGCTCTTTGGCTTTCGGAAGGCTACGCACAATCCACGATCTCTCTCAATTACTTGTCCGAAACACTTGCAAAAGATCCATGCAGCCGAGAAAATTGAACGGCAGCCTGTCAGTGGGTCTATCGAAAATTGAGAGATGACTTGCATATCGACTCTACTCCAATGGTTCTAGGCCTTTCTGTGGGTGATCGCAGCAGAATACAACTAAGACAATTTAGTCATTAAACTGCACCCCTTCACCCATCTTCTGGAATGCCCTAGTATCACTCACGATATCCTTTATTGAAACTTCTCGGGAGCAGAAGGAGGAGTCATTATTTTTTCCCGACGGTCTCTGTGTCCCAACTTCACCTGACCAATTCCGACACATTCCTGTTATTTCAGTCAAAAAGGGGCTCATTGAAGTTGCTGAACGCTCATGCGTTCCAGGGTGGCTTGAATGTTCTCCTTTCTTCCGCAGGCGACGCGTGCAACCGGTAAAATAGTTGGTGCACATCTCGATGCGTAATGGGTATCTCGAGGACCGTTGCGGAGCTTAGTCGATCATGGTAGATCTAAGTGATCGGTACAAGCTCTACATGAGACCTCACTTCTTTCAAGACGCGCGTTTGCTTCTTCGAAGTTTTACACTCAGCGATGGTCCTCTCTCATTCCTCTGACGATGTACCTTTAAAACTGAACAATGGGTGCGTCTCCTTTTCTCACTTTCATATCCTATGCAATGCTAATTGAGGTAGAGCATTGCTCATTGGAAATTTTGCCAATCTCATGCTGTATACGCTTGAGCTTCTTCAAGCGTACCATTACTTTACGAATAGATGGCGGACAAGAAACGATAGCCTACTTATAAAAATGGCAGTCGCCCTGTGTCTTTTAGCCGATACTGCTGGTACCGCCGGAGGGTGTGCATTTGTATTCTTGGTATGCTGTCAGTTCCCCCCTAACCAGTGAGGCGTCGCTAACCATGGTTGACTTCTTCAAACAGAATACTGTGAATTACTGGGGTACGTGCATGCTCATCACGTTAATGCAGGGGCTGTAAGGACTCACACATTATTAGGGGATGCGGAGAAGGTTCGACACGGATCATGGCCACTCGTCCTTATTCTTGCATCATCCATCGTCTGCCAGCTCGTTGTTCAATGTTTCATGGTTTATCGATTCTTTAGGATGTATGTCTACGCCAGTCGTCGCATGAAAACAGATATTGATCTTTGTTTCAGATCTCATAAATATATTCGTTATATCGTCTCTCTCTTCATCCTCCTTCTGGTAACCGGTGGAGTGAGCATTCCATTTAGTGTCATGATTGACTCTGATACCAAGAGCCTATGCAGGTCTGGGGTATGCTTCGATCTACCATCCGTGGAGCAAAATACGAAGACTTTTCTTATCGATTCAACGAGGTTCGTTATGTTACGATAGGGTTATCCTGCACAGCGGGTGCGGACATAGCTATCACAATCAGTTTGTTATGGCAGCTACACCGTTTCGCCGCGTATAGCAAGTATATGAAGGAGTATATCTACATTTCTGCTGTATCACCCTGGTACTGATCTCAACCCCTTGGTAGACTCCTTCGAAGAATTTCTATTCTCGCTATCATCACTGGTATACCTCCTTCACTGACTGCGATTGCCTGCCTCATCGCCTTTCTCCTCCGACCTGAGTCACAAGGTAACATCCATTTCTCTCTGGGTTCATGGTACCTAATATTGAGATATTGTTCATGTAGTTTGCATAGCAGTATTCCTTCTTTTGGGACGTATGTATACATCGACCATGTTGTTTACCCTCAACAACCGCGAAAAACTCCGTGAAATATCTGGGCCCGACTCAGTTCATATTAACGTTTCGAGTTTCCAAGCTGGATGTTCGTGTTGCTACTAAGCACGCCGTTTCCATTCAACTAATATTTTGATTCGATAGGCCCTACACGAGACACCGAGGAAGCGGGTGAAGAGATGCACGAAATTTCTGATATGTCTGGGGTGCGTACCTCAGCACATGTTGCCGAAGCGTCCACTCATCCTTCCTGTAGCCCGTTACCCCAAGATCTAATACCCTGCTTCCTTTGAGCTCGAGCCCAACATCATTATCATTCCCCCTGCAAGGAGCCACAAAGTTTGAGAAGTTTTCTCGTTCAGCGAGTTCTGACGGACTCGGTCAGCAGGGGATTCAACTGCCGTCTCCTGCTTTGATGAGATACAGCAGCTTGATTGTATGATAATCTGACCTAGCTTTTCCCTCTCCCCAAATTTCGACCTCAGATCTAGACTTTCATACTGTTCAATTGAATCCTTTGTACTGTAATTTTGCCATTCGCTTATATGTACCTCATCTTTGGCTTCGAGTCGTCGATGGGTGTGATGGTGATGCGATGGAATTGATTCAGACAAGGCAATTGATAAGATATGTCAATATTTCAGTTCTGACATCGCGGGATACGTACGGCGATAGAAACCCTGGGACCAGCTGGGACCTGAGGCCGGAGTTTGGAGTGTACATAATGTTAGAGTGAGGCCTTACCGATCCCCAGAAACAGATAATCGGAGGATGGAAATACCAGATCATGGATGAGCTCAATTCTCTGTATGTCTTGTACAGTGAAAATGAATCATTCCACCCGGGACATCTGAAATTAGTCTCCCTGCATGTCGTTGATTCAATCTCTGGATGTTCATTATGCAGCTTACAGTCGGCCTCAGAAAAAGTTGTCAGTATTACACCCAGAGGAGATGATAAAATCTCGATTCGTCATAAGCTCGCCCATCGATTCACGGAGCTAGAACTGGCTCCAAAGGTAGGCATTTTGGGACCGGCTACGGGCTGCATTGGTACGATTCCACTGGGAGTGGCATAGACCATTCCAGAATTTCCTCCCATCACTGTACTCACCAGATCTCGCTGGGGCTCGACGCCCCTGTTCCTCGTCATTCATCCGGTATCGGTACCCGACTCCTCAACATTGCTTTGCCAACCGAATACAGCCTAGAGTATGCGGCTCATGTCGTCGTGACCTGTGCTCTAGACATCGTTGACGGAGCCGGTATTGTCGGGTTTACCTCTCGCTATTCTTTGCTTAGTACGTCGTTGCAGCTCCTCTGCGTAAAGTCCCCCATCTGCCGAACGAACAACTCTACTAGGGCCTAATCGACTTCAAGGTTATGCTCGTGCCCCCAGCCCGCAAGTTTTGAAGAGTGGATACTGTATTGCCTCAGCTCGGCAGGGATCTCGCTTATGACTACTCTGGTTACTGTTATCACAGCTGATCCCGTAATTTATAGAAGAAGCCCAGCGCAAAGTTCCAAGAATTCAAGTAGTCCATGACCGGATTGTTGGTAGTCTTGGTCCAAACTACATGCGCGTTTTTTTTACTTTTGTGGAGCGGCGATCAAGACGACGGCGATGCTGCAGGATGGCTCCGATATAGAGAAAAAGGTGTTATTGTTCAACATGCTTAGAAGAGCACTCGTGATTCTGTTTCAGAGTGCCTCTTTGTCAGCGGCGCTGACTCGTAAATGTAATATCTCGTTTGAGATGAGTGCGAATCAATTAGTGATGCGGACCCTTATAGAGCAATAACCTAGTAGTAGTATATGAGCGTCCTCTTTCTTGTGGGTCGACTGTAGGATTCTCTGTCACTGATCAAGTCTCAAGCGAGGGAATCATCGATTGTTGAGGTCCTTGAGTATCCTTGGCACATCCAATGTAAGGCTGCTTGGTTAGAGTATTATTGGTAGGGAGCTTCTCGTTGTCTGATATGATGCTGGTGTGACCCTCATCATCATGACCAAGCTTGATATTAGACATAGGTTATCTCGGTGCCAGAGCCTTGGCAAGGACGCCTGCTAGTCCTGTAAAACAGGGAGCTGTGGGTACGCTTACATCGATAGCACCGGGCAATTGTGCGCCCGAGTCCCTCGTCAACCATCTCGCCGAGTCATCACACAGATAATGAAAAGGGTTCAGGTACCAAGAGCTCTCACGGCATCCGAGCTATTAGCGCCCGTTATCAATGTCACAATTTCGCAAGCCTTCGGCTCGACTGATTTTGAACAATGGTGCACACACTTATCTTAAAAACTGATGAGTGATACTTCGATGAAACATGATGGCAAATGCAAAGTACATTTCACCCTCCGAAACATAGTCCTAGACCCAGATTCGACTCTCTAAGGTTTCTGAAAAACTTCATGTACATAAGGGTGTAGTAACCAGTGCATTGAGCCGATTACTGCGAAGCTGCTGCAGTTTTCACTTTCCCACAGATAAAAATATCAGAACGCCACTCGTCGCCGATTCTAAAAAACTAAATCTCTATACAAACAACTTACTTAAGTTGGTGGAGGCAGGACGGAGCTACCCGTACCTATTTACATACGCGCACAGCAAATCTCTTTTGTTGGTTGACATCATGAGCGAGGACCAGTTGACGTGTTCTGAAGCTGTGCTCGACTGACTGACAACTCGGATGCCGGGAATCTGCTGAGCAATGTACGCTGAGGGACTCGGTTCGATGCAAAGACCGCTTGAATGATTATCGCCTTTTTGACGCTATGCCTGGCATGGCAGACTGACATTGAGGGACTGAAAACGATCAGGACCATTTATATCATTCACCGCTGATGACCCTGAATCCGAAAATGGACGGCCCTTGTATGGGGTGCGAGAATCTCCCATAATTACATACGACTTCGCACACTCGTCCACTCAATCCCCTTCCTTCCCCCTCCCCCTCCCCTCCGCCCAATTTTCCTTTCTCCCCTCTGAACAACCAGATTCCTGTCCTTTCTTGGATGCAGTGAGGTGTTGTTGGTGATTTCTTGACTCATAGAAGCTTCAAGGCAACCCAACAGCCTTTTGGTTGGTTAATAGGGATATGGATTTCGTCAGCGGCTACGAAACGGGTCCAGAGTCGACGTTGGACGTCAGACTGGCGAAGAAGATGAGAATCTGTGCTGGGGGTCGACTGGAAGGGTCCGAGATGAGGTATAGCCCCTAATGAACCATATCAACATATGTGGCTCACGGATTTTGCGGTGGTTACCAGATGTGTGGAGAGGCGCTCTCTAGATGAGCCTAGATCAGCTTTTGAGGCCATTCCTCTCGAAGTGTTGGGCAACATTTTCTTGGAGTATTATTACGACGAGGAAATCCAACAAAATAAAGGCTACTTCATTGGCGCTAACTTCGAGAGGTGGTCTCGTCCTGGATCTGCTCCCTCGGTTGCCAACATGGTCGCACCTCGGGATGAAGGGGACGCAAAAAGCGACGCTGAGCAGAGGCTCGGGCATCCAGGCGCTATTCTCGGCCTCGTCTGCCGTTCCTGGCGGAAAGTCTACCTTAGCACTCCCCGTCTTTGGTCCTCTATTCGGGTCTGGCTCAACCTTCCCTACACCTTTTACTCTTCCGAAAATCTTTCCCTCTCCCGTTGGAGCCGGAGAGAAAGGGACCTGAGCGCTATCACTCGCCAGATAGAGCTTCATCTCCTTCGGTCGCGGGCAGTGCCTTTGTCGATCGAAATCCAGACGAACTGCTTCAATGCAGGTGCCGTCAATGATACCAGTGCTGTTGGAGAGCTGTTCAGCAAAGTACTGGATGCCTTCGCAGGAGATATCTGGAGGATTCAGGACCTCGTCATCAAGAGGACAGATCATGCTCGAACGATGATGTCGCCCTACAAGCTACCTTTTTCCACTCCCATTGCCAACGGAGGAAGTGGCTTAGCCACTCCTCCGTACTCTGCCAGCCCTAGTCCCCGTAGCCCTTGCTTCCGCAACCCCCTCACTTCTGATAACGCTGCTCTAAGCGCTTTGGAGCTGTTCATGACCAAGCTTGATCGGCTCCGCAGCTTGACGCTGGACAATTGGGGACAAGACGCCGTCTTAAATTTAGCAAAACCGGATGGCAGCAAGGTCCTCCCTGCGCTCAGGACCCTTGCTCTACAGTCTTCATCGCCGACGTTCTGCTGCAGTGGAATACCCTGGTACCAGATCACGAAGTTCACATCGTATCACAATAAGTACAGCTATGGCCAGCTCTTTGATATACTCGCAGCGATGCCGTTGTTGACTTTTTGTGACCTGAAGATGTCGTACAACGAGCCTGGAGTGACAACCTCGCCCTATCCTTCGCCGCAGCCATCGCCCCTTCCCAGTCCGTCGCACAGCCGACACAACGGTGGTTTCTTCAATGGGCCCATCGAGAGGGAAGGGTCGGCATCACCTAAGCGCCGCTCGCATGTACACCTTGCATACCTGACTCACCTGAGCCTTCAGGGTCTCCCTAAGTCGATTCAACTGTTGCTGTGCTCGTTGAAGGCCAAGCTGCTCAAGACTTTGAAGCTCCATTCATTTGAGGCGGGTATCGGCGTCCCTCAGGTCTTATCCGACCAATGCGCTTGCGAATCGCTTTTCCGGTTCCTCCGAAGGTCCCAATGTAGCTTGGAGACGCTGCGCGTTGATGCCATGTTCCTCGTCCCACCCCAACCCTCCCCATCCTCCAACCACGATCCTCGATACATTTACAGCTATATTCTCAAACCCGACTTTGCACCGTTGCAACACCTCAAAACGTTGATCATCGGTCGTGGTCATCCGGATGTTGTGGAAAAGCTGTTACTCACTTTAGCGTGGAAGGGAGACCCTAACGCGTCTGATCTTTTCCCGGAAATGGAGGAGTTTGGATGTGAGATGAAACTCGGGCATGTGGAGACAAACGCGTTGGCTGGCTTGGTCATGTCAAGGATTCCTTCTGGGGTGGTGTTCGTTCACCAATCCTCAGGAAGGCGAGGCGTGACTGACGCTGTTGATGCTCGGCTTTGGCCGGTCCTTCCGCAGGAGAGCTCTGGCTCTACACCTTTGTATCGTACTCTTCATCAACAATTGAAGAAATACCCTACTCGTCTTCGTCTCGTTCATGCTCCAGCTACCAAGCCCAACGCCAATGCCGTGATGCGCCAATATTTCCGTTCATGGTTCCCTGATTTCCCGCACGACTGTGAGATCTTCCTACCTCAGCTCGCTTGCTGAGCAAAAATTACTGTCCTTGTGATCAATTTCATCATTCGCAGTGTGTTTGTTGTATCTTTTCTCCCCACTCGTTTTTGTTTTATCCCTTTCTTTCTCCGATCTTCACTGGAAACCCCATCTTCTCCGTGTTTCGTGCTTTGTGTTTAGGATCGTTTTATCCGAGCTTCGACCTTCGATTCCTTTTGACATCCTATCCCTCTCATTTTTCGTGTGCCTATGCTATGTCTTTTCGCTTTTCAGCCGATCTTGTCTCTGTCTCTTTGTGGACATCCGCTCGTTAATTTCCAACTATAAAGACACTCGTTTGATTTTCTGTGGTTCGGTGCTATCACCCACCCTTTTTTGAGTAGATATACAGATATTTATAAACGTAGATATTTTCTTGCTTCGAGATCTCTTTCGTGGAATTCGTCGAACTAATGCAGTATAATAATTATGGAAAAATTGATGTTCATTGGATTGATATTGGGTTGCGGTTGTGATTTGAGTGCTTGTTACGTTGGTTTAAGCTTCGTTTGGCATAATTTATTTGCCAACGCCTTCATAGCCCTTTTGGACTTGGGTCAAACCCCGACACGTTACTAGCAGTGCTTCGTTCACTGAAGTGCAGAGGAGATGGTCATCCTCAGAGTCCTCAGCAGCTTGAATAGCTCCACCGCGTTACCATTCCTCGTATAGCCACCGCCGACTGGGCATAATGGACGGGTGGTCTTGAATGAACTAGTGGCCGATAATGTGACCTTGACTGGGGCTTCCTCACACCTCTAGGGTATCATTACGGAAAAGTCAGCGAACTATCTCCCAACGAGTTTTTCTATTGCGCACTGAACGAAAATTGCGACTCGCGAGCACTCGCACATGCCTGAGAAGAGCGAAATTACAGTTCTTTCTTTTGCAACACTCGGATCTGGCTCGGGAACTCGTAGAGTGGCCGGGGGTCTTCGTGGCTCGGATTACTAATGCCTTGGCGATCGTCACCGTCACGGGGTATTGTGACCAGTCCTTTGTGTGGCGTCGATTTCGCCTGGACAACGACAATGCAAGTGGCCACAATAGTTCTGCGCCTTGGAGACAGAGCACAATGAGGTCTGAAGGCTACATTGAGAGAGACTCAAAGGATAGATATTCTCAGCTATTCCGTGGCACCAGAGTCTGGCAGATTTTCCCGGGGCAGGATTGGAGGAGGAAACACAAGAGATCGTTCACCCACCGCCGCCCTGTTCTCGGGAATGGTCTAGAATCAGTTGCACTCCGCTATGAGGGCCCTAAGCTACTCAAGAGCTCGCCACATGGGCACGAGACGAGCTCCCGCTGTCATGGACGAGTTTTCTCCAGCCCCAAATGTCAATAAGTTCTTCAAGTGCTCATGAATTTTCAACTCCGCAGACAAATCGAAGCAGGTGACGCGTGCATTTGTGGTCAGCCCTGGCCGTCTATACGTATCTGGATGCGCATCACAGCTTCTTACCCCACTTTTCATCGGTGCTGACCACAGCCGAGCGATAGTGTCTTTGAGTGGGCGTTTTGTGCTTCCACTCGCGGTGTAGGCCTTTCCTCTCTGGCGATGTTCTTCCCCTCGAGTAGTTACGTGAAGTGCATTAATATCATGAAGGAGTCGAAATACGAAGTCAAACGAGCCAGGATATGAGGAGATATGCAAGAATCTCTCCCCCCGCCACGCTTCGGAAAGACACAGATGCGCAAACACGAGGCAATCAAAGTTGCCCTTCTTTGCACTACATTCCTGTCAAGGATTTCGGCGGACTTTTGATTCGACTGATGCCACGGAGGCCGTACGCGTGATCAGACCATGACCCGTGGGCCCTGGAACGACATAAAAACCCCTCAGGTTGAACCCGAATTCTCCAACACTTTTCTTCCTTTGTCGACCATCTCCCACTACTAGGTAACGCTCTTCCTCCCTCTCTCTCCTGATATATACTGAGCATCCCTTGGATAGGCAGGCCTCGCTGGAGACCTGTACGTGGGTCGCCACAGTCGTCTCTCACTTGTGGCTGAGGCCTCTTGTGTGGCGACAGGGACTCGGTCGCCTCTTTTTCACTCTCTTCTCACCCACATCCCGGAGCTCCCTCTGTTGTTGCAGACCTCCTCGTGTACCCATGTAGAGGAGTCCGGCGCATGGAGCTGGCCGCATATCCGGCCGCGGCAGAGGCTTTCTACGGAGCCATATCGGTAGCTCTCGCGTTAGTGCTGAAGGACTGCTCACGGTGGCTGGGACATCTACTGGGCTGATTTAAATCTTCTTGTCCTTCTTGACCTCGCGCTGCTCACCGACTCTTTCGCACTGCTTCAGTCATCTCCCATCACACACCCGGTTTCGAGATCCACTGGCATTGCAAAGGGAAATATTGTTCGGTTCGAGCCTAGCCCGTCGCTTCCGGTGCTGCAGCCTATCTCTACGGTCGAGATCATCTGGCACTGAGAAACGTGACAGGCACCTGGGGAAGGTTCCTTAGAACCTCGTGCTCCCTTGACGTGGGCCCCGGGCTTGTAGGCCGCTAATCGCAACCGACTAAAGCACGTTAATCCTAACATCGTCAGTCTTCTCTGCATCACAAAAAACTTAAAAACCAGATTTCAAATGATGGACATGAGAAGCGAAATCTGGACAGATAGACCTTATAACACCTTATCCTCACCGATCTGCCCGAAATCTGAGAGATGTTTTCAGATAAGGTCAGATAAGTCATACAAAACTCGGATCATACATTTTGCTCAAGACAATTATTGAATCGTGAGACTGCTTGCTTGTATAGCAAGATCCTGTTGAGATCTCATGATGACGCCTGGACAATCAAGGTTCATTCTGGAATCAAGGTGGTGAAGGCTTACCTGCCGCCATCGACATCAACGGCAGCCGATCCTGTGGTATATCCTCAGGTCATCCTACTCACTTCATTATCTACATTATCAGACAGATATATGATCAGTGCTTCCAATATACTCCTGACAAAATTGGGGCTGAGGTATCAGTTTAGGTTTATATAGCTGAGCGATTGGAACTTAAGTTTCCAATATATTGGGTAGGAAATTGCAATAAATTCATAAACATTGACATTCGGATTTACTACACATAAGCTCAGAGGTCACCATGGGTGGAGTAGCAGCTTGCTGAACTCTGGTCAGATTCGTTCTCCAAAGGGAGTTTTGTTGGTGCAAGGAATGGAGATGCAATAAAACTTACGAGATGATGGAGTGAAGGTGGGGTTTAATTAATGGGGCCCACCTGAGTCACGTCTCATGATAGCCACAGTTTAGTGACGCTGGAGGGGCATATAAGGCAAGCACTGGGGTCGAGGTTACTTCACTTGTTCCCCCCAATGCCCACCACGCAGTCAAACACGTCAAGCCCTTCGATACATGTCCGACACTTGAGAAAAAGAAGAGAACCAGTTTCTGAAACACCAGGTTTGTGATCTTAGTGAGTATGTATTCATTCTCATCAGTATCTTGCTTTCAACCTGACGAGTGCGTCATGACAATGGGGCCAGCAATTGATTTGGTTTTCGCGGCCCCTACAATCTCATCATCGTCAGCTACTTTGATGATAGGAGTCCCAATGACGTGTTTCGTGGAACAAGTGAGTTCAGGTCTTCCCAGTCACTTCGTACCCACTTCTGACAACCATGCCTCATACAAGGCACTGGCCGCTCATCAGCGAAGAAGGAACTGAGATCCTAGGTCCGAAAATATAATTAGCGTGATCTGTAATGTAGTAATAGTGTATAACATGTTTATGATGTAATCCAACCGAGATGTTGTCCCCCCAAAAAATATACAATGGTTGCGGTGATATTTCCCAAGGCAAGAGAATTTTGGTTAGCACGATCCATCTCACAGGCGGACCCGAGTGGGAAGAATCTCTGTGACACGAGATTACGGGCCCGGTGAATTTCACCGACTGTGATCTGCAAAACCTTACAGCCATTTATATTATGAGACCTGTCAATGTAATACTAGCTAGATGACCATGACAATATGGGAGCTCTGCGATGCCGAACGATGGCTCCGATGAAATCCACCGACTGTGATCTGCCATGATCTGCTGATTGACATGCTATGCACGATTTTCCCGCAGATGCTAGAAGATGGCAAACGACTCATATTATAACGCCTTATAATTTTTTTCATTTTTTTGTGATGCGCCTCTTTTCAAAAAATGGTGAGTAGCTCATCTGTCTTTCGCGCTGGTTGCTGACGTCCTCGTAGGCTTTCTGTTTCACACCCGAATTCTTGCCTTCTCCCTGTTTTTATTTTCATTTGCCACTGTTCTCCCAGTGTCCTTGCGTGATGAAAGGCCTGGTGATATGGTCGCGTTGCTGTCATGCAGTCATGCAGGCCTCGAGCCGAGGGATTCTGGTGACACCGCGGTTTTACTTTCACTTTGCCACTGTCATTTCAGTGTCTTCGCGTCTCGTTCAAGAATTCAGCGAGGCCTGGTGCTGTGGTCGTGTCCCTAGTCATGCAGTCATGCTCACCTCGAGCTGGGTACGCTGATGACGACACCGAGGACGGTTCTCTTCTATCATTTCAGTTTCCTCTATGTGCATTAGCGAAGCCCATTTGTCGTTCTCTCATTGTCACAGCTTTAGCGAGGAAGCCTGACGCTATAAGTCAGTTGTTCTCGCAGGGAGGAATGCTGGTGGTGGGACCCCGATCCCTTTCTCTGACTTTTCAAATTATTTTCTTCATTGTAGATAGTGCTCGCCGCTTCCGTCTTGTATCGTCCACTCGCGATCTTGATGGAAATGTCAAAATAAGGCTTGAGCCCCGTATGTCCCGTGCTGCAGTCTTTCTCTCGTCGCATCGATGGTCGAGAATACACTGGCACTCTCGCTTTTGGGACGGACGGGACCCGGAGAAGGTACTTCAGTACCTCGTGCACCCTTAGCGTAGGCTCCGGGCTTAGATCGTGTTCTCGTTGTGAGATGCGATTGACCAATGCACGTTAAACCATCCAACATAGGTTTCCTAGCTGCCCTCGCTTGTATTGCTGTATTAACTTCACTTCAATATATTGACTTTTCGTGATGCATCCCTGGTGCACCCTAGCTAGTTCAGAGAACAACTTTGACTACAGGCTGGCCGAAGCTTGAGCATCTTGGGAATTCACTTCGTTTGATAAGCTGAGATATGTGGCGAGAGTTTACCCGCCAGTTGATCAAGTATTAGACTATGATTGCCGCACGAGAGATAAAGACGTTGACCCTGACGTCAATTAGATTACTGTTCGGTTCGGTGCTTTTACGCATTATGCCGTGGGAACCAAGTGAAGCTTAGTTATCCAGTTCTTCTCGAGCGTCGCATTCCAGGCAAAACATGAGAAGAACCAAGATATTCTGCATATATGTACACAAAGCATTACGATAGCACGATAGCACTTCAGACGAGTCTAAGAAAACTTCCAGATATAAACAACCAAAAATAGATCCAAATGCAAAACTTCCATCCATGTATCCAAATAATTCGTCCGTCTATCCGACGCGGAGGTATAGCGGCACATATAGCGATAGCTTCAGCACGTAATACGCGAAAAAAATACTTCTTCGTGACATTTCAGTAGTTTGAGGAGGGCTAACACACCACGCCAGCTATAGCGCATTTATTACGTAGAAATAGACGCCAAAATGCTCACCTGTGCAGCCCTCCCCAATACTCGAAAACTCCTACTAATGAGCATCCATATCGTCTTGAGGCCATTTATGAATTTGTTCTTGACAGTATTGACCAAAACGCTAAGGCGCCTCCTGAAGTTGTACACCTGACAATGGGGTTATAGTCAGCAATTAAACTAATGATAAATGAGCGCTACTGACCCTCTGGGCCCACGAATTTTGCTCGCACTCAATCAGGTCGTCATTCTCGGGGACGAGCTTCAGCGAAGGAGGCCAGTTCTAGAATGCCATCAGCATCAAAAACGTTTATCATGCGAGAAAACGAAAACTGACGCTTACCAAGCTGTCGGTGCTTGAAAACGCGCCTTTGGATGATGAAACTTCAGGGTGTTGGAAGCAGTCGAAGGAACGATGATGCGAAGGCAAGATTATTCGAGCGACTGGGCGTGGACGCGGAACGTAACGCTGGGCTGAGAAGGTCCATGCATGCGGAAAGTCTGGTACATCGTCGGGATGTTCAATTTTGACAATATTTTCGATGGGGTGCGAGTGCGAGGACATGGTGTCACGATTGTTGAAACAACGGTCGAGAGAAAGTGGCTCAGTGATAGAGAGAAGGAAGAAAAATAAGAGAATGAGTGTGAGCAAAGAGAAAGAGGACGAAAAGCGAGGGTTGGAAGTTCGGCTCAGGCAGAAGCCAATTTAATACCCCAGTGGGGTGTCGAGGCACGATGGTATCCTGTTTTGACTAATAACGTGCGCGCTCCGTTTTGGTTTTCCTACGCTCTGGTGTCACGATGTTCTTAGACCCAGATCGACTCCGCTCCTCCGCCGAAAAATTAAAGCGAAGCATTGTGCACTTGGATTCTATCCACCTCTTATTAGAAGGGGAGGGCATAATAGAACTCTGGCGTATATGAGATATCGGTAGTTGTTGTCACGATGGAGATAGAGTATTGGCTTCGATCTGACGAGGTATTTTGATGGTCAGTTGTGGATGCAGCGTCGCAAATGATACGGGGAGAATCTTCAAGTTTGGTTTGGCGGAAGAATGAGATGCGTTGTATGTCAGATATTTTTGTGACAAATGATGGCGAATGGCGGCGCGGCAGTGGCACTTGGTCTCAACGCATAACCTCCTGGGAATCCATCCAACTCTATCACTGAACGCGCTTCATCATCGTCAACCGCGACCCTCGTCGTCGTTGTCGACTTTTGACTCCCGAAGTACAGGTGCATCGTTTAACTCTCGACAGCTAGCCTCTCCGAAGACTCTGACTCTCAAGTCCGGAACACTCCCATATCCTCCAACAATAACCTCCAATCTTTCGCTGCTCTTTCAAATCCTGCTCCAGCATTCGTTGATCTATGAACCGCGACGTTGGAGCACCCTCTTCACTGATTATGAGAAAGCGTCCCCACAACCAACCTGCCAGCCCACCCAGTGTTACCCCAGGATGATCTCCTCGCCCCGTTCCACTCGCGGACAAACTGGGACTCCGCCGCGCCACGAAGGTCCTCTGCATAGGCCTCGTCCGAATCTGATCCTCTGCGAGGCTGAAGGAGGTTGGTGCCATCGTCATTTTCGGCGGTCAGCAAACGGGAAACTCGACCCTTCGCTCAACGAGCAGGGTCGCTACATTCTGGGAATCTCTTGAGGACTTTCACTGTATGCAAGGAGAAGAGCCCAACTAGGCATATTGTCCATCGCAAGACAAAGACAGACATGGAGTGTAACACAGTCTGGATGTAATGCACAGCTCGAGACGTGAGGTAGGACGCCGCCCCGGTCCACCACTCGAGTCATGATCCTCCGGAACCGCCCTCCTCTCACGTCTGCCGCACACCCGCCACACGCCCACCGACTCTCACGAGCCCCTACACCGTCTCAATGAGTCAGAGTCCTGAATGCGCATCCGCTTCGCCGCATCAACGTGTTGTGTGACCGTGGCTATGTCACATCGGATATAAAGTGGTGCCAAACAATAGTGAGTCACATTAGACCTTCATCTTCAACCACCATGAATGAGACCAATTTCTCGTGCTGAGGTAGTTGGCGTGACGACATGGACTGTCTGCTTCAAGGACAAGACAAGCCTCAAGGACCACCTGACCTCAAGAGGTGGAGATCAAGACCAGAACAAGCGCCAAGACCCTGAAGTCGCCACTGAAGATGTCTGAGTAGAACTGGAAACACAATGGCAAGAAAATCTTGAACACGTCCATGATACTCAGGCCTGGGTTCTGGTAACGTCAAGAGTGTGCTTGAAATCTCGAAGTACAAGTGGGTGTGGGCCGACGTGGATTGATCAATTCTCTGCCAGCCAAAGAATGACCGACTCCAGACCTAGCGCAATCAAGGCGTGTATGAGCTCCAAAGCAGAAGGCGACCAAGGCACTCTGGGGGAATGCAAGACCAAAAAACTGGTGACTGGGCTGGATTTTGAGAGGCCTTGAGGCCCTGAGTCACAAGCGACTGAGGGCGCCTAAGTGCCGACAAGCAGCAACACCCATAGTCGCTTTTGCTGGCAGTCGTGTGTTTCTTGGGGGTGAAGGCGACGTCGGCAAATGTATAAACTTTCGAGAGAATACATCCTGGGTGACGACTGAATTTTTCTTGTGCGAGAAAACCCTGGTGACCGGTCGCAACGTCGAATGAAAGACAACATTCGCCTGAGATCGACAACGTGGATGACAGCGGCCGGGAAAAGCTGCACAGTAGAAGACCAGAACCTCAAGCTTAAGAGAAAAAACTAGAGGGATAAAACGTTGTGCGCACCGTTGATTTTACTGGATGATATCAAAGTATTCCTCCTCCGACAACTCTGCCTCAATATAACCAAAATTTCCGACAAAACGCGTCAAACCATGAAGCTTTGAGTGATTTGTATCTCGTGAGCAGCTCGTAGTTTGTCCACGGCGATGTTGAGATCATCCTTGGACGAGTTATGATGTGGCTTTGACTGTTGGAGCTTTCCTACGAGCGAATTGATGGTAGATCGCGTGGGCGACGATTTCTTGCGACTCCGACTCTCGCATCTGCGTGGTGTTGCATGTCAGATGGGTAACAAGGTGAAGCCCGACGTCGGTGGCCGGTGGTGGTAGTGGTTTGGGGGAGGATCACTCGGATTGACCCGAAACAGTCGCCTCCACCTGAATCTCAAATTTCAAATTTCTGCCCCATTTAATCTGTGTTTTCACTTGCTTTCCTCGCTCCGCGTATCCCTGACTATCGATCTTTGTGAACCCTCAAGCTTCAAATTTGCCCCTACAAAAACTGTTCGACGATCTAGAATGTGAAGAAATATGGTCGGACCAGTATATTCTGAGCCAACTCACCCTACTTTCGCCAAAACTCGACTCAAATACGAAAAACATGCTCTCTGCCGGGCAAGACACGTTCATAGACCGAACACAAATTGCTGTCCGGGATCACAAGGTCTTTTTGAACGGCTACCTCACATTCTGTGTCGGTTACATTTTTTCCGTCTCAGTACCATGCTCGGGCCATTGAAACTGAAAAAAAGGCTGGGAGTAATACACCAGAATACGAAAACCGATGGAACGCAAACAGGCCGGGACGCTACACCGACCGCCTTCTAGCAGTAGACGTATGTATGACAGCGACCAGCCTAGTTTTCGACCATGCATTGATTTATCAGGTCGTTGGACGTCTCGATTCAGTGGAATCTCGTGGTTCGAACATAAGGGTGATTCGCTGGAAGCGTAATTCCTCATCCTAAAGATAGTGCAAATGATCTCAGACTGAATTTTCGGTATGTAATGAAGATTCAAAATGCCCCGGTGCCTTTTATATCGCGATTTCCCCTTGATTTTCCCCTGATGATTTGAGGTACCCATGTTTGCGATACGAGAAGGTTTCAAGTAATTACTGGGATCTCAGAAATCTGGTCCTTCTGGCGTGCTCTTTCTGACAAACGATTCCAGTGGTATTTATATCATATGACATTAAGCTGCTGACGGACATTGCTGATGTGCTGTTGAGAGGCAGGGACAGCATCAACGCTCCTTCTCAGCTCCTTCACTACAACTCTCATGTCCAAACGCAAGGCAGACAAAGATCTTTGTGGGCGAACCAAGGTGCTACGCCCCCAATACCCCCTCTTCCAAAACCCACAAGGCGAGAGATCTGGGGCAGGAGATGGCTTTTGATCTACCAACACTATAGGTCCTGGGCTGGCCCCAGCCAACACGATGAACCTGGGGTCTTTGCAGTCTTCGGATTCACGGCCAAGTAGTGCACCATGCAACCACACTACCACTCCCTCCATCGACCTTACACCCTCCCCTGTTCAGGGTGCTATACAATCAGAGCCACCATGTTTGAATGAAGCACTAAGTCACATTTATTCAAGTGGTTGGAATGGTCCAGCTATGGCTCCAGTCCCCCACTCCAGTATGCCCCTTGTTGAAGTTCTTCATGGACATGTGTCACTCATGAGATCTCTTGGCAGTGAATACGCACGATCACAATACCAGTAGTTCCAGGGATTTGCCTGTCACCCCTCGGCTTCAACATGCAATGCAACCAGGGAGCATAGCTCGCAGCAAAATGCACAAGTTGCATAATGCCACACTCCATCATGAAGGTCCGTTGCTACATCCGAACTGAGATTCTATGAATTCATTTTTATATTGCAGGGAGCTTCACACATGCTCACAACTTTAAGATTGATATGATGAATATATTTGGCTATGACCAAGCGAAAGACACGAGAAGTGGCGAAGAAGCAAGAAGTTCACAAACAAGCCAAGCCAAATGTCAGAAGTGGACCGAAGAGAGGGAAGCGAAGGGTACGTATCAAGTGATTGGTCCTTTTCACCAACCTTACTAACCATTGCTTGGAGTACTCGGCAAACTTGAATTAACAGCACTGCCTAGCACCATGCTTGACTCAGTGGACCGCGGTTATGTCCCTAGGTGTGACGAACAGACTCGCCTCAGACTACGCAATTGTATCATTGAGTGGGCCCAAGAACATAATCAGCCCCACCATCTCTTCTGGCTGTCAGGTCCCACTGCTATTGGAAAATCAGCGGTGGCCCAGACTGTGGCAGAGACCATGAAAGATATGGGGTTCCTCGTGGCTGTCTTCTTTTTCTCTCAGCCTAACCTTCAGTCCAACCCCAACACAGTCATTGCCACCCTTGTCTTGCAGCTATTTACCTCTATTCCAGAGTATCGGTGCATCGTGACCGACAAAATAACTCACGACCCCACCATTCTCCAAAAGACTCCTGATATCCAATTTCAGAAGCTCATTATTGACCCCTTCCTTATTCTTGCCAAGTCTCGGATTGCGTCTAATGCTCAGAGGATCTTGATTGTTCTTGATGGACTTGACAAGTGCAGTGATCGAGCTGCGCAATCCGACTTTGTGACAATCATCAGTCATCATGCTCAATTGTCATCACAGCTGCACTTCTTGATTTGTAGCTGTCCTGAGCCTCACCTCGAGGTAGCATTTTCCAAACCAGAAACTCAGGCAATCACTGTTCAAGAGAAACTGGAGGTTGAGGATACCGAGGCACAGAGTGATGCCTATCAGCTTCTCCTAAAAGGCTTTGGGGAGATAAGGTTGAGGTATCCTGATCAACTCACGGACAACTGGCCAGCTCCAGCCCAAACACGCCTCATAGCCGACCGTGCATTGGGACATCTTGGCTTTGCTTCTTTCATTCTTCGATTCATTGGCGACGAGAGCTACGATGATCCATCTAGTCAGCTCGAAGTCAGTATTAAATTCCTTGAGTGCTCAAGAGCGCCAGAGGCCATTAACCCTCTTCATTCGCTTGACCTCCTGTATACCCAAATTCTTTCCGATATTCCTCCAGCTATCCTTCCCACCATGCAATCCATCCTCGCGTTCTCTGTGTTTTACTTGGATATAGTGGGTAGACCGTGGAATTTGTGTGCCTGGGCCACCTTTCTGGGCCTTTCCCAGGCTTCCACTTATTCTGCGCTTCGTTGTCTACATTCTGTCATGGTCATACCCAGCCCCACTGATGCCACCCATTCTGATCTTCAAGTGTATCACTCATCCTTTACTGACTACCTGAAGGATCCAGCTCGCTCAGGAAAGTCTGCTCTTGATGAGAACATGCTACCCCCGATCTCAGTCATAACCCGGAGCATAAAGTGGTTGGACCATACCCATGAGATTCCAGGTATACCCGCCCATTCTCGGGACGTCTGGAATCTGCTATTGCCATATTTTCCATGGGAGCTGCCTTTCAATGATAGTGGCAACATCTTTCAACAATTGACTCATTTTTCATTTTTGTCTCTTTGGCGGATGTGTCCGACAGTATGAAAAGATTCCTTCAAGGACTTGATGGATGCTCTGGAGAGGTTTGACTTTAATCTGGATTATACTCGTTATCCATACGAGGCACTCCGGGACTTGAAATTCTCAAATTTCATCAGGTGGCTGGTTACTCTGGTCAGTGAACTTGCATGGCCTCTGTGTAGTGCATCAGCAATACCGGAATCTACTATGGCACTAATATGGGGCCCTGCAAAGGGTTGTAGTCACATAGGAGACATCCCCCTGTTACTAGGAGCCAAGTGACGTGGCAAGGGGACTGATGGCAATCCATAGGGTAATTCAGTTTCTATGGGACCCTTTGCACCTCAATTCAGTTCCTCCATATTGAGGGCCCCTCCCATTTAAGTGAAGAACCATGAAATCAATAAATGCCTAAAACCTGNGCAGGTTTTAGGCGTCTATTGTGATTTCAACCTGAAACATTGGGCTGTGCCTGTACTGGGGCAAGAAATTTTGATATAATTGTGGTCGTGTCCTGATAGTGACCCATTGATCAATCCGTGCAATTGTAAATTAGATTATATTGGAATTGATTTTAGGAGAATCACATCTGATTAGAATCATGATTAAATCACATTAGATTTCAAATTTTGTTGTAGGATATATCAAATCAGGCTAGTATCTAATCTAATATGCAAGAGATCTACTCAGAAATGCTATCTAATCTATTACCTGAACAATATAATCAGGAGCTTATTGAAAATGAGTAATTGATCTGCATCAATCATCGAGATCAAAGCCATGGCATACGACTTGACGAGCACGAGGATTTGATTCACTGTCCTTCCTTAAATAGACCCTGAATAGATGAATTGCCAATGGCAAAAGGATAGGAATAAATACAATACATACATTCCAGCCTGGGCCCATTCACGACGGCACATAGTCCACTTTTCTTCATGATACGGAGATGTCTTAATCCGAGTGATGAGATTCCAAATTGATTCGTAATGTTGTTCATAACTAAGCTTTGTGAATGGATGTTCGAAAAATTGGCCACTTTCATACTCCTTGAGCGCATTGTAAACCTGCAAGTGAATTCAGAGTACAAATGATCAGTGATATCTCTACCATTGATGAGACACACTTACTGCAGTTGCAACGAGTGCAACGGCACGTTCAGGAACCTCATGTTTGAAATCGTTGGGAAAGAGCTGTGCGAGTGCAGAGGGGGAGAATTTTGGATTATAATAAAACTCAATGCAGAGTCTAGCAATTGCTGGATGATTTAAGTTTCCACGGCGACCCTAAGCCAAAGTCAGTAGTGTCCTAAGTTGTAACGCACACTGACATACAGTCCCATCATCATAAACGCCTGCTGAATGCCATTGTCCTGAGCTCAGGAACTCTCGATTTTCTTCCTCAAGCATGTCCCAGTTTTTGACCTGGCTTTCCTGCCCAGTGTCGTGGAGCTCATTGACAAAGTCAGGGTACTTTCGCTCAACCATTGTTCTTGCCTTAGTCTTGAGATTGCCTTGATATGTTGCTGCATCACTGAAGACCTTCAACCGCAAAACAAATGAGCACTATGAGCAAGAACACAATCTACAACGCACCAAGTTAACCATGTTGCGGTTTACATTGCTAGCTGTTGTGTACAGTTAGCAGAATAAAAGGAAGAAGGGTACAAGACATACGATCAACTGCTGAACCTTCAGCTTGATAGTGTTCAAAAGCCTCTTTAACACACAGTTGAGCTTCATGGACATCGGATGCGGTACACTTTGAGGGCCAAGGCTTTGTTAAGGCAACGTGCCTGTGAAAGAGCTTCTTCGCATAATCGAGAGGGTAGAATTCAGGTTTGCCAGAATAATATGCGAGAGTGGCTGGGTGTGGCCCCTTGCTGGAGTCCTTCTTTGAATTCCTGGGGGCCCGGGTCTTTGCTTGAACATCTGAACTCTCATCGTCATCCGATGAGGTACTTTCTTGTGATGACTCGTTAGCAATAGTGTCGACAAAGGTGTTATCCACTTGGCCCAGTGAACGCTGCATTTGTGCTGCGATCTTGAGTGCTATGTCATTTGGAGGGTGATTTGCTCGATTTCGGATACGGTGTTCAGCCAAAACATCAACCTTGGTAATAGAGGTGAGATGTGGATTAGTGTGGTGAAAATATAAGGAATACATTGAAAGAACGTACACTTGGTTGATTGTTATCATTATTCTCAGTATCTATAAGAAATCATGTAGTGCTGGTAACATGTAGATTGAATATGACATACCTGATGTGTCGATGCTCTGCTCGAACTCGTCAGCCTCTGTATAAACACAATGAGCATGTATATATGATTTCAGAATAAGAGCATGCCATGAGTAGAATGAGCTTTGTTGGCTGAATGAGGAGAAGGGTTGTTTATAGCAGGTGGAGTTGACAGTATTGATCCAGGATTGACAATGACCTGTCGAATGGTGGTTTGATGTTGTTGGGGAGTTGGAGTTGGCTAGGAGGATTCCTCAGCATTGCGTAATATATTCATGGTCTGCTTACCATTGGTATTGCTCTGTCAGGTATTGGGATCCTCGGTGCATTGGGTTGGTTGATTTCAACTTCGGGATTGACAGTGAGCTAGTTAACATTCTATATGAGAAGGAGATATCTGCAAAGCAGTGAGGCCTTACTGGCACCTGCCGTGCAATGGTCCGCTTGCGTTTTGGTTGGGGGAGGTGCTAGAGGATTTCGCACTGTTCCGTCAAGTATTGTTGATGTGGAGGGAGCAGGTTTTTTTCCCCCATTTGCAATGATATCTGACGTAGCTTGGACCAACTTCATTCGCTGACCAGCATTGGCACGTTTTGGTCATTCGAGAGGTAGGACAGCAGCAGACTGTGAAGGAGCAGGCTGACTGCATTTTCTAGTAGCCTTTGGAGCAGCATGGGAGGGCATGATGCAAGTTCAGAATAGAGTTGTCACTAGCTTGCTTTGAATTATATATAGTCTGCTTGACCTCAGACGTAAAAGCAGAACACCATTCAAACATCAAACCAATCAAGTAATATACAAACGCCAAAAATAGCAACACCACAAATCATGCAACATCAGTAATACATGTCCACATCCAGTCGCTTTACAACATCTGAGCCACTATCACCATGCATATCCTCTTCTCCATCTGCATCCTCAACACCGTCATCCTCTAGTTCACTTTCAAGCTCAGATGGGTGGATGATGGAGAGTGCTCCTTTGAAATGCTCCAAGGCTGACCAGCCCGATATCCATTCATCTAGTCAGATATGAATATCACCACTACTGTGAAATGAACTGAGAGAAAGATACCTCGTTGGACCCAGTCTTTCTCAGGTCTGAGTGACAACCCAGAGAACTTATAACCAAAGAGAGAGAATCCTTCCACAAGACCATTTCCAGGTGTATCCAGGCATTTAAGGTAAGTCATATATGCATTGTCATAGCCCTTGACTGAATCTGTCACTTTTTCAAGCTTTTCGTTGAACACATTGAGGGAAACATAGGGTGTAACTTGTGATTTGTTCTTTGCATAGTCTATGTCTCGTTCAGTGATGTAATTTTGGATATTGCTGATTGTGTGTGAGAGTTCTTGCAAATAGACATCCTTGTAAATAGATAGGCCAGGATTGTCCGTTGAATATGCATTCAGATTGAGCCATGTTAATACTGTGTGAGCAAGCCCATGTGCAGCCATGATGTTGTCGCATGTAGTTTGGTTGAAGGAGGGATGTGAACGGGAATAGGAGGGCAGGTACACAGCAGCACCAAGTTCGATAAGGACACAAAGGTCGATTAGAGCCCAGATGTGATCCTCACGGCTCAGGTCAAGTGTATGACCAGTCTGCCAGTCTGAATCATGAATATGTGTGCCTATACACTTGTTAGACAAAAGAATTGTCAATCAAATGTGACTTACTCGAAGATGAATTGATGCGAATGTATTTGAGGTAATTGAGAGCAAGCAACTTATGAAAGGAAAAGATGGCAGCCTGGCTGTGGTCGGCATTTGTGAGAGTTTCAGACTTGACAAAAGTGTGATAGTAGGCCCAGATTGAGTCACACAGACTCGGTGTATGATAGAAGTGGTCACCAGAGATGACACAGGGGTCAATTGTAATTGCAGCATGCAATGTTCCCGGACGCATAATCCTGAGACTCATAAGAAATACACCTCTCAACTAAGTAAGAACACTTACAGTTGCATTCCAGGTTCAAGGAGCACTGGATAGATGTCAAATTGGTCAAAGTCAACTGTTTCATCACCCCAGCAATGTAGCCATGCAGGCCAATACTCAAGGGTGAGTGGCTGTTCAATTTGTTCCCTTGGTTTGGCAATCAGAATGAGCATCCGGCCAGTGATTGCACATAAGCGTGTAGCAAATCCATTTGTGTCCAGATGAAAGTCGCAATGTGAACCTGGAAGGCCTGCAATATACCACTCCATCTCAGAATGTGGAAATGACTTCTCCTGAAATGGAATCTCGGTTGTTGCTAGCCATGCAACCCAGTTTGATGCGAGGGGGTTTGGGCCATTTCGACAAGGTGAGTCATAATTGGGAATGTCAAGGCAGTGTAGGATCTTCCCATTTACATCAGCAGCAGCTTTTGTTAAAGCTGTAAGAGGGGCAGGACTGATAGCATCCTCATTGGTTGCATCAGGGTATGAGAAGTCTAAGAAATGAGTGAGTGATTAAAGTCAAAAAACTAAATGATACTCACCACAAATGGGGAAAGCCTTCATCAAATTTCCACCTGAGATCATTTCGAGGAGTCTGTCATCAAATGTGGGAGTGGATGTAGCTGGACTCATGGTGTCAGGATGGCTGGGGGAAGGGATTAGAAGATGAAGCTACGGAAGATGCAGCAGGGTATGCGTCATTGGGGATGATAGCTAAATTGTAGTTATTAAATGCATAGAGTCTTGTATCAGAATCTGTGTTGGTGTATTTGGAATATGTCAGCATGGTAGTAGCTTGATTACCACACCATAGCTTGGGGTCATCAGGACAATGGTCAATAACACATTTTATCCAGCTCAATTGTTCAGTTGTCTACACTGATTTGAGAATTGTGTCTCTCAACAAAATGGGGAACTCACATGAGCTTGAATTTGCCAAACAACAGCATTTCCACAGATGTCATACAACCTCACTTCTTCATCACATCGTAGAGCCTGAGGGAACAGGACTCAGGAACAAATGCAGTAAGAATTTGATCATACATACTGCATCAGAATCAATCACAATGTCAAGATCAACAACATTGGGTCTCCATTTCTAACCAACCATTAGATGTCAGTATATTGGCCGACAGGCAGGGCAGCTCACAAAATCATCCCGGTAATAGAGATCGTCTTGGTCCATACCATTGTTATCAATTGAGGGTGGTGGACTACTATCAGCTCTTTTGCGTTTGAGCGAACGAGCCTGCGTAAGGTGAGTTGGTTGAATAGTCAACTGCTCGAATTTTGCTGGTGGCTGGCGTTTTCGAGTTGAACGACGAACAAATTGTTGTTCATCTACCACTAACTGTGCCTGTTGAGTCAGTCTAGACACTTTCTTCCCCTCAATGGCTACAGATGGAGCATTATATGGAGGGGGGGGAGTGAGTTGAGACTGAAAAGCAGTGTTAAGAGCAGCCTCAACGCTGTTGGGTGGTAGAATGGGGAGAGGGGGCATTGCAAGGTCTGTTTCCATGGCTGATTGAGGAACTTCTTGCTGTGGTTGGACTGTAGTATCGACAAACATGCCAGCAACTGATGACAAAGTACCACCTTCACTACTACCACCAGTCACAGCAATGGATCCGGATTGGCCATTGGGATCATTGATCACAGCTTCAGGTACTTCGGGTGGTGTAAGAGTGTGGCCAGCATCAATGTGGTCAGCCAACATTCGCAATGATGAAGCCCCAGATTGAGCAGTGTCTCGATCACTTGATGGACCAATGAGAGGGATCTGGGTAGTTGGTGGTGGGGTGAGGGGATTCTGGGTTACTAATGGTTGCAATATCTCATTGGAAGAGATTTCATCAATACCCTAGCACCAAAATAAGTTGGGAACAGCAGCAAAATCAGTAAACATGAGAGAACACACCTCAGGAAGGACCAATGGATATATTGGCATGTGGGCAATTTCAAGGTCTCCTAAGTGATTGGTCAGGAATGCGGTGTGTGTAGATTGACAAAACAAACCTTTGTCAGGATAATCTGCTAGGATATGCCTGAGAGTAGGCCACAATTTCCCTAGTGTAGATTGGAAAGGCCGGCGCAATATTCCAGTTTCCGCAATGGCTCTAACAACTGCTCGGTTCAGTCTATCCAACAGTGGCGATGAGGCTACATCATGTGCATTCCACATCTGAAATTCCTGGTGAGACATAGTCAAATGTCACTGTAGTTACAACTCACCTTCAATAGATCCATGAACCTCTGAGGCACTGTAACTGCCTTTGGGCCCAACAGAAGAACTGGGGCCAACGCAACCATGACCATTGTCGGGCAGCTACCAGCATACATCAAGTCACGGGGGAGCTCTTTTGCATTCTTCAAGCCAAATAAGGAAGCCTGTTTTGTTTTCAAATCTGGAATGATAAGCGTGTCCTAATGTGTATAAGTTCACCAGAAAGGCAATGAGACTAATGCACAAACATACTTGGGTAGTGATGAGAGACAAGAAAAGAGCAACACCAGTGAGATTCTGAATGCGATTGTAACGTTCCGACTCGGTAAGCTGTGCATCAAACATTCCAAGCAGAGTTGCTGCAGTGAGGTCGGTATCTCTGATAAGATCCTGAGGCCGCGAAACGTCTCCAGTAAGAAGGTCAGTCAGTGATTTTTCAGCTTCAGCAATATAGGTGCGAATGTTGTGCGTAAAGCCACCAATCTGTGTGACTGCATTAGTCGCATTGAGGGATGAGAATAGTCAAGTACGTACCCATGTAGTCCAGCCTTGCCGCATGTTCTTTCTGTCCAACATAACCGACACAAGATATCCACCAGCAAAATTGGACCTTGGATGCGGAGGAGGAGGTGGCTCTATCAATGACCAGCAGAGCAGGTCAACCAGACCATACGAGAATAAAACACGTGCAGCCTCAGAGTTTTCATTGGCAACATGGCCCCCCGTAGTGAAGGAACTTGGTGGATCGCTCGAGATAAGTCTTGCGAATGCAGGGACCTTCGCATGATCCTCTCGTGTGAAACGATCGAGACGAGCAAAGAGGGGCTGTAAACGATCAGCAAGGTTGGGCAGAACAATGGCAGAATTCCAGCTTACACCCAGCTCATCTTGCCATTCCTCTGGAAGCTGGTTGAGATACGTGACAAGCGGAAGTCCAGTAGCAAAGACATTAGTCCTCCAGTTGAAGCTCAAAAAGCCAGGTGAGGTTGCGAGATTGAGTGGTTGAACGGCCATGGGGGTGGAAATGAGGGGGGAAGCAAGGGGCATTGAGACCTTGAGGCAGCTTTAAGTAAAGGTCCAACCGTTATGTAAATATACATGACGCACCTAAGAGTACCACGTGGGAGGCCAGATTAGATGTATAGACGCTTAAACCTGCGCAGGTTTAAGGCGTCTATATGTATACACGTGATTTGTTGCTCTGTAGACGCCTTAAACCTGCGCAGGTTTAAGGCGTCTACTTGATTTGCTGCACCGCGCGCATAAATCTGTGCACGTGAAGCCATGATCGACGTCAGCGGAACCGTTCATATATAAAAAAAATGTGCTGACCATGCAAAATCCCTGCAGTAAGGGAACCCCCCCGCATTTCTCGTAAGGAAGACAGCTGATACTTACCTATTCCCTGTACTGGAGACTCGGGAAGAACCATGTACCAGGCCAACTGGTACATGAGAATGCGACGGTGAGGGTAAATGAGTCAGGCATCTGATCCAAGCCTCGATTGTGGAACGATGTTGTATTCTCAGAAATATATTGCACTGGTTTAAATTCATTCTAGTATGGATACATGCACCATCGGGCTTGAATCGGGTGTTGACAAAACACGGCTGCAGAGTCAAGATGAAGTCAGAAAGCCACTGATGCACGAAGGCAGAAACACTTACCCCAAGGACATACAGTTAAACACCCCCTGCTTGACCCAGCCGACGTCTTTAAGTCCTCAAATATGGTTGAAGATGAACTTCAATGATCTAGTAAGTGCTGAAAAAGGCAGAAGTCGCAAGCAATCTTACCTAGCGCGACTACTCGTGAACTCGGGTTGTTCGGAGGACAGCACGTCTCTCAAAAGGCCGAGAGGCTGGCTGAGGACGATATGTCTCTCAGCCAACGAGAAGGACAATAAGTCTCTCCCCGAGAAACAACCATGACCACTCAGGGTATATCGGAGGACCGGGGATTGGCTGTGCTTTCTACTGCTCGGGAGTGAATAATTCCCTACTCGAGATGAGAGGTCGGCCAGTCTCACCGGGTACTGTAGACTCTCCCGACGCACATGCTCAAGCCCCTACCTCACGCAGGATGTCGTTGTTCCCTCGAGTTCCAGTGATCGGAGTTTTGTTACCATGATTGATGTTGCTCCTGTAGTAGGAGTCGTTTCGCTCTCTTCAATGGGGAAGCTTTCGCAGTTCCTTGAGTCAGTGTTGGAAGTCCTGAGGATGTGAATAGATGTTAGTAGGGCTTCTCGAGAGTTGTATCCCGTACATGGCAAACGAATCGAAAGAAGAGTTGGTCTCTCTCCATCAGGCGCTCACCTGATTGATTACATCAACAACCCGTATATGGAC